>JAYESA010000210.1:280000-333634 GCA_036927795.1 Iris macrosiphon | reverse complement strand
AAACACCAAAGTTATCATCGAAACGACCAAGTTGCAGCGAAAGTCAAGTATTATGTACCAAGCACACATCATAGTATACGCAGTGAAGCTCTCGATAGGGTCCAAATGAAATGCCACAAAGGCGATGCCACAAAGGCGATGAAATACTCTTGCTCTTTTCTCTAGCCCATAAGGGTACTTATCGTTCATACATTATGTTCCGTATATCCAAGCAGCGCCACTACACCTGCGTACCTGAAATAATGTCCACAAACGTAGGTCAGTACACGGCCGTACTGGTGAGCGGGGTAACCCACTCGTCTAAGCCGACAATAAGTAAATAGTGAATGCAAACAGTTAAATAGTGATCTTTCTAGTTGAATCCTAGATTCATTTTATGGCATATGCATGACATGTTAAGGAAAGCTGTAAAACAAGTTAAGCATGCAAGCATTCAACTCAAGCCAATCGACAAGCAATAAATAACCAACTCGAAGGATTCTAGCATGTAATGCCCCACAATCGTACGGTGCATTACGCTGAGTCGGATTGAATAAAACAATAGTTGGTTACATTTGATTTGTTGGATTTTGGAAAGAAGTATTGATTGAGTTGGTTTCATGTGCAGATGGCTAGCGGAGTTCGATGGGAATAAGGTATTTGTTCAGAACAGTACTGAGATAGCTGGATGGGAGCGGTAATGCCGTCTTCCTTAGTCCGATCGGTCGGGTAATTTGGAGAGCACAACCTGCTCGCACGGTCATACCAGTTAAGTAGATCGTGCTTTACATAGGACCACGAGTTCAAGGGATTGGTCGTATCGGCAGGACAGGATGCTTAATGGAATCAAACATTGTAAGTGGGCTCTTTCCCTTCTCCTCTACTCCTTCATGCCTAATAATATGGAAAACATGAAAAAGGCTTGAACACATGGGCTAAAACTTGGGAATCACTACACTGAGGCGTGCATAGAGTGTACGTCGTTTACTTGGATAGGATTGTGGCTTGCATTAGTTTTTGTGTATGGATAGTTGGAGCTAGAGTTGGATTATACACTTGAGGCAGTTGGTTGAATAATTGGGATTATGCTTGGATAGTTGGAATGATACATTGAGGCATTAGGAATATCGAGAATTTGGGCGAGCGAGCGTGCATCCGTACACGAGTATCACTTGGTCGCTTTGTCTTGCAAAGCGAGCAGTTGTGGTTCAAAACCGAACAACTGCATCGGCGAGGGTATTGTGCCACTGTTGGGGCATTGTGCCACGGGATTGTTCTGAGCGTGGGGTGTTGCACCCAATGTGAAATACTGTGTTGAGAAGCGGCATTGTGCCTATGGACATAACTTGAGATTTGGTGCCTTGGGCTATATGTTGGAAGAATGGTTATGGATTATTTTGGTTATGGATATTTTGGTTGGATATTTGGTTGAACGAGTCTAGAATCGCTTGGTGGGACGAGAATGTTCGATCCTCTCGTCATATCTACTTGGTGTCTGCATGTCACAGACAACTTGTACACAAGTTTTGGCATTTCCTCAAAACGGCATTTCCGAGGCACTGGAACCGTATCGATCCGGAGGGTAATATTGATTCGTGCTAATCGTGATGCATTGCGGGACCTCCAGCGGGGCTTGCTACCCGGGCTGATAGGGCACATCGTAATGCTTGGAATATGTCATTTATGGCTTGGCCAGTGACTTTATATAGATAAGAGTTAGTTTGCTTTACTTTGGTTGGTTTGTGCTTCGTGTAGGCGCGGCCACCTTGCCTCGGCAAGAGTGTGCACTAATGAGATTAGGTTGTAAGTTTTGGTTGAGGATGGATATTGAGGCTTGGATGATGGTTGGATATGTTATCATATTGCTAGGGCATGAGTAGGACGGGTTGCATGCTAGTTCCCTTCGAGTTGGCTATATATTGTTTGTCGATTGGATTGAGTTGAATGCTTGCATGCTTAAACTGCTTTACAGCTTTTCTTAACATGTCATCCCTATGCCATGAAATGAATCTAAGATTCAACTAGAAAGATCACCATATAACTGTTTGCATTCACTATTTACTTAGTGTTGGCTTAGACGAGTGGGTTACCCCACTCACCAGTACGGCTGTGTACTGACCCACGTTTGTGGGCATTATTTCAGGTACGCAGGCGTAGTGGCACTGCTTGGATATACGAGACATGATGTATGAACTGTAAGTACCTTTGTGGGCTAGAGAAAAAAGCAAGAGTATTTTATCGCCTTTGAGGCAATCGCCTTTGTGGCATTTCATTTGGACCCTATCGAGAGCTTCGCTGTATTTTACTCTGATGGGTGCTTGGTATGAACTGTAAGTACCTTTGTGCACATCGACTGAGTTGGAAAGAATAAAAATGGAGCAAGCGAGTATTGAGTTGTGATTCGACAGAATCACCCCGGAATAGTCGGTTTGGGATAGACGTTGGTCGACACAGAGTAGGCACGAGGGCAACTATATTTCCAAGTGGTATATAGTGCAATAGAATTTGACTCGGGTATTCTTCGATACATTAGACTTGAGAACTCAAGAACGGACTCATGCAAATGGAAGTATCGTTGGGCTTAAGAGATGGACGAGATCGGAACGAACAGTTAGGAGACGCTAGAGCAAAGCGATGGGTTAATTGAAGGATTGCGAGCACGGACTACGATTTTGGGCAACATATTTGAGCTGTTGGTTGAGTAATGAAACACGATCTTGGTTTGGAGGGGCAATGCGATGGTTTCACACGACTTGAAGGATTTTGGATATTGCTGCTCGAGAAGTCGACTCAGATTTAGCGGAAGTAGAATTTTGGGCAAGATGGTGCAACGATGGTAGACGGATTCTCCAGAAGACATGGACGGATTGTGGCAACAATTGAAGGCAAAGATTATGGCAGACAGACTTTTAAAGATAGCTAAACGTAGGAGCAACGTCGGAGTAAATCACTGTGATGTTTGAGCAAGTTGGACGTACACTGTGAAATACTGCAAACGGATAAGAATTGAGCAAGTCTCGAGTTTTGAGAATCATTGCAATTGGTAGTACGAGTAGACGAACATGGCAATTCAAAAATTTGATGGATTCAGGACAGAACAACGGATTGATGGAAGATGGTTTCAACGAGCGCAGTTCTCAAACTGTAGCTCGGATAAATAGCAAGACTCTAGGTAGTTAAGCGACAATGGTTGACAGATCATCATAGGTAGTACACGAATTTCTTGGATTCGGAAGTTCGCTCGGATGGAATGGTTGGATTATGGTTCGGATTTTCAGATGAGATATAGCATGGTTCATAGTAACTGTCCATCGTGATAACTTACAATTATCGAGCGTAGCTTCGGGATAGCTGACCCTAGCGACTTGACCGCCGAATCAGAGATGAATATTGTAGACCCATAGAACGACCCTTGCGGCAGCACATTTGGGAATGCGTCGAGGGAAGATATGAATAGTGTGTGTTGGAGATTTGGCTTATTGACTGAGTGTTGGATTTGAGAGACCCTTGGGATAGTCTTCAACTGAAGATACAGCCGAAAGATCGAAGCGATGGTGGAAATAGCCTAGTCAACTTATGAGATTCAGAGTCGCAGATTTTTATCGATGGCATCGCCTCTGACTCATCGTGCCCTGGAAGGGAATAGCATTCATATGAATTGATGACTGTGAAACTAGCTCGTGAAGTTAAAGCAGCTGCTCGTTCAGATCAAATCTTTACGAATACTGGAAGGGACAGACGTGCCTCAGATTTACAAGATGCATCGGAACTTAGTCTGGGAAGCGTGCTCGTTCAGAAGGCAAAGGTGATATCCTATGCTTCAAGGCAGTGGAAGCAGCACGAAGAACTATTCCATGCGCAACCTAGGAATTGTGGCGAGTGTGTCCACGTTAAAAACGTGGCAACACTATCCCTTTGGCATGGCGACGAGATCTTCGTGGATCACACGAACCTCAATATAGATGCTCACCCAGTGAGGTATTGAGATGGCAGGAAAAGGTGTTGGACTGAGCTGATCTAAGCAAAGTTTGATATTTGGGTAAGTCGCCTAGTTGGGGTAGTATCAGTTGAGATAATCGTTCGATGCACAAGATATATTTGGAGATGTTGCTAGTGCGGATTCAGAAATAGTTGGATGGATTGAGTTGGAACACGAACTGATTGAGTCAGTGGAAAATTATTATATTTGAGACTTGTGCTCAAGCGAATATGTTGGAATGGAAATCAGGATTGGTTCAATTGAGAGTAAAGCAAAATGGATGCCTCGAACATAAAGATACCCTTGTAACGTTTAAATTTGCTATCGCCAAGCTCGGCTGAAATGCATGTATTTTTGGGACGCCTTAAATATATGTACGATCCAAAACTAAGCGATACGAGGAATTCGTATTGAGCTGCAAGGAGGATGTACAAATATGGAATTTGTACGAGCGTTGAGCATAATGAGATGCTGAGTCCGGATCGTAAGTATGAGAGTTGCATAGAGCAGAGTTATGAATTTGGACAAGCGGCATGTGATAGGAATGAGTACCAGCACGGTTCGTGGACGAACCTGATTTTAAGTGGTATATTATGTAACGCTCCACAACCGCATGGTACATTATGCTGAGTCGGATTGAATAAAACAATAGTTGGTTACATTTGATTTGTTGGATTTTGGGAAGAAGTATTGATTGAGTTGGTTTTATGTGCAGATGGCTAGCGAAGTTCGATGGGAATCAGGTGTTTGTTCAGAACAGTACTGAGATAGCTGGCTGGGAACGGTAATACCGTCTTCCTTAGTCCGATCAGTCAGGTGATTTGGAGAGCACGGTCTGCTTGCACGGTCATACCAGTTGAGTAGATCGTGCTTTGCATCGGACCACGGATTCAAGGGATTGGCCGTATCGGCAGGACATGATGCTTAATGGAATCAAACATTGTGAGTGGGCTCTTTCCCTTCTTCTACTCTTTCATGCCTAATAATATAGAAAATACGAAAAAGGCTTGAACACTTGGGCTGAAACTTGGGAATCACTACACTGAGGCGTGCATAGAGTGTACGTCGTTTGCTTGGATAGGATTATGGCTTGAATTGGTTTTCGCGTATGGATAGTTGGAGCTAGAGTTGGATTATACACTTGAGGCAGTTGGTTGAATAATTGGGATTATGCTTGGACGTTGGAATGATACATTGAGACATTGGAAATATCAGAAATTTGGGCGAGCGAGCGTGCATCCGTGCACGAGTATCACTTGGTCGTTTTGTCTTGCAAAGTGAGCAGTTATGGTTCGAAGCCGAACAACTGCATCGGCGAGGGTATTGTGCCACTGTTGGGGCATTGTGCCACTATTGGGGCATTGTGCCACAAGATTGTTCTGAACATGGGGTATTGCACCCAATTTGAAATACTGTGTTGAGAAGCGGCATTGTGCCTATGGGCATAACTTGAGATTTGGTGCCTTGGGCTATATGTTGGAAGAATGGTTATGGATTATTTTGGTTATGGATATTTTGGTTGGATATTTGGTTGAACGAGTCTACAATCGCTTGGTGGGACGAGAATGTTCGATCCTCTCGTCATACCTACTTGGTGTCTGCATGTCACGGATAACTTGTGCACAAGTTTTGGCATTTCCTCGAAAAGGCATTTTCGGGGCACTGGAACCGTATCGATCTGGAGGGAAATTTTGATTCGTGCTAGTCACGATGAATTGTGGATCCTCCAGCGGGGCTTGCTACCCGGGCTGATAGGATGCGACGTAATGCTTGGAATATGTCCTTTATGGCTTGGCCAGTGACTTCATATAGATAAGAGTTGGTTTGCTTTACTTTGGTTGGTTTGTGCTTCGTGTAGGCGCGACCACCTTGCCTCGACAAGAGTGTGCACTAACGAGATTGGGTTATAAGTTTTGGTTGAGGATGGATATTAAGGCTTGGATGATGGTTGGATATGTTATCATATTGCTTGGGCTTGAGTAGGACGGGTTGCATGCTAGTTCCCTTCGAGTTGGTTATATATTGCTTGTCGATTGGATTGAGTTGAATGCTTGCGTGCTTAAACTGCTTTACAGCTTTCCTTAACATATCATCCCTATGCCATGAAATGAATCTAGGATTCAACTAGAAATATCACCATATAACTGTTTGCATTCACTATTTACTTAGTGTCGGCTTAGACGAGTGGGTTACCCCGCTCACCAGTACGGCTTTGTACTGACCCATATTTGTGGGCATTATTTCAGGTATGCAGGCGTAGTGGCGCTGCTTGGATATACGAAATATGATGTATGAACTGTAAGTACCTTTGTGGGCTAGAGAAAAGAGCAAGAGTATTTCATCGCCTTTGAGGCAATCGCCTTTGTGGCATTTCATTTGGACCCTATCGAGAGCTTCACTGCATTTTACTCTGATGGGTGCTTGGTACACAATACTTGACTTTCGTTGCAACTTGGTTGTTTCAATGATAACTTTGGTGTTTAACAACATCGCCTTGTACGAGCGCAACTCCAGGCTCGTACGACATTACGTCCCGAAGAGAACAATTGTCCTGCGAGAGAGCTGCAATGTGGTAATTCATGTTCAGCAGGGACTATTGAGCTTACGGGAGATTGGGGCGTGACATAGCATGCAAACCATCCTACTCAAAGCCCAAGCAACACGAGAAACCATCGAACCATCAAAAAAGTCTCAATATCTATCCTCAACCAAAACTTACAATCCAATCTCAATATGCACACTCTTGCCGAGGCAAGGTGGCCGCGCCTACACGAAGCACAAACCAATCAAAGAAAAGCAAGCCAACACTTATCTATATGAAGTCACTGGCCAAGCCATAAAGGACATTGATCGGACTACCGGCACACGCACCCAAGACGCATTACCATTGTCTCCTCCATGGCCGAACGGTCCTGGTGCCCCGGAGCCAATCCGTTCGAGGAAACGAAACCCTGTGCAACACAGGTTGTCCGTGACATGCAGACACCAAGTAGGTATGACGAGAGGATCGAACATTCTCGCCCCACCAAGCGATCCTAGACTCGTTCAAGCAAATATCCAACCAATTATCCAACCAAATATCCATAACCATTCTCCAACATATAGCCTAAGGCACAAATCTCAAGTTATTCCCATAGGCACTATGCCGCTTCTCGACACAATATTTCCAATTGGTGCAACACCCCTTGCTCAGAACAATCCCATGGCACAATGCCCTTGCCGATGCAGTTGTTCAGTTTTGAACCACAACTGCACGCTTTGCTTGACAAAGTGCCCAAGTGATACTCGTGCACGGATGCACGCTCGCTCGCCCGAATTCCCAACATTCCAACCAAGATATATCATTCCAACTGTCCAAGCATAATTCCAATCGTTTCTCCAAGTGCCCCAAACATAATCCAACTCTAGCTCCAACTACCCTACGTGAAAACCAATCAAGCCACAAACCTATCCAAGTAAACGACGTACACTCTATACACGCCTCAGTGTAGTGATTCCCAAGTTTTAGTCCAAGTGTTCAAACCTTTATGTGTGTTCCATATTACTAGGTATGAAGGAGTAGAGGAGAAGGGATAGAGCCCACTCACCAAGTTTGATTCCGTTAAGCATCCTGTCCTGCCGATACGGCCGATCCCTTGAACCCGTGGTCCGATGCAAAGCACGATCAACTCAACTGGTATGCCCGTGCGAGCAGGCCGTGCTCTCCAAATCATCCGACCGATCGGACTAAGGAAGACGGCATTATCGCTCTAATCCAGCTATCTCTGTACTGTTCTGAACGAACACCTGATTCCCATCGAACTCTGCTAGCCATCTGCACATGAAACCAACTCAATTAATACTTCTTCCCAAAATCCAAAAAATTAAGTATAACCAGCTATTGTTTTATTCAATCCGACTCAGCGTAACGTATCGTACGGTTGCGGGGCATTACATAATATACCACTTAGAATCAGGTTCCTCCACGAACCGTGCTAGTACTCATTCCTATCACATGCCGCTTGTCCAATTCATAACTCTGCTCTATGCAACTCTCATACTCACGATCCTGACTCAGCATCTCGCTCTGCTGAACACTCGTACAAATTCCATATTCCCACATCCTCTTTGCAGCTCAATACGAATTTCTCGTATCGCTTAGTTTTGGATCGTACACATATTTAAGGCGTTCCTGAAATACATACATTTTAGTCGAGCTTTGCGATAGCGAATTTGGACAAGTTACAAGGGTATCTTTTGTACGAGGTATTCATTCGCTTTATTCTCAATTGAACCAATCCTGACGTTCATTCCAACATATTTGCTTGAGCACTATTCTCAAATATAATGATTTACTACAGACTCAATCAGTTCGTGTTCCAACTCAATCCATCCAACTATTTCTGAATCCGTACTAGCAACATCTCCATATATTATCTCTTACACCGAACGATCATCTCAACTGATACTACCCCAACTAGGCGACTTACCCAAATATTAAATATTTCTTAGATCAGCTCAGCCCAACACCTTTTCCTGCCATCCCAATACCTCACTGGGTGAACATCTATATTGAGGTTCGTGTGATCCAGGAAGATTTTGCTGCCACGCCAAAGGGATAGTGTCGCCGCGATTTCAACGTGGACACACTCGCCACAATTCCTAGATTGCGCATGGAATAGTTCTTCGTGCTGCTTCCACTGTCTCGAAGCATAGGATATCACCTTTGCCTTCTGAATGAGTATGCTTCCCAGACTAAGTTTCGATGCATCTTGTAAATCTGAGGCACATCTGTCCCTTCCAGTATTCGTAAATATTTGATCTGAACGAGCCGCTGCTTTAACATCACGAGCTAGTTTCACAGTCGTCAATTCATATGAATGCTATTCCCTTCTAGGGCACGATGAGTTAGAGTCGATGCCATCTACAAAAATTGGCGACTCTGAATCTCATCAGTTGACTTAGGCCAATCCCACCATCGCTTTGGTCTTCTGGCTGCTTCTTCAGCTGGAGGCTATCCCAAGGATCTCTCAAATCCAATACTCAGTCAATAGGCCAATCTTCAACACACACGACTCACATCTTCCCTCGACGCATTCCCAAATGCACCACCATAAGGGTCGTTCTATGGGTCTACCATATTCAATCTCTGATCTGGCAGTCAAGTCGCTAGGGTCAGCTGTCCCGAAGCTACGCTCGATAATGGTAAGTCATCACGATGGACAGTTACTATGAACCATGCTATATCTCATCTGCAAATCCGAGCCATAATCCAACCATTCCATCCGAACAAACTTTCGAATTCGAGCACTTCATGCACTACCTCTGATAATCTGTCAACCAATGTCGCTTAACCACCTAGAGTCATTCTATCTATCCAAGCCACAATTCGAGAACTATGCTCGTTGAAACTGTATTTCCATCAATCCGTCGTTCTGCCCTGAATCCATCAATTTTTTTCGAATTGCCATCTTCGTCTACTCGCACTACCACTTGCAATTATTCCCGAAACCAAAGACTTGCTCAAATTTCTTATCCGTATGCCAAGTTCACAATGCACGTCCAACTTGCTCGACAACACTATGATTTGCTCCAACATTGCTCCCACGTTTAGCTATCTTCAGAAGTCTGTCCGCCACAATCTTTCTCTCGTTCCAAATCCTTAGCCAGTCCTAATTTCTCTGTGTCCGATTAGTCCATATACTCTCAAAAATTCGTGCATCGGTTCCAACATAATCTCAAATCCATATTGCTTATACTTGTTGCTTCAATCCGCCTCGATACTGCAAGTTAACTTCCAATCTGACTCAACATCAACTAGACTTGCCTCATGCCCGTTTATATCTTCCGAAGAATCCGTCTACCATCATTGCACTATTTTTCCAAATTCTACTTCCACTAAACCTGAGTCAACTTCTCGAGCAGCAATATCCAAAATCCTTCAAGTCTGTTTGAATCTATCGCATTGACCCTCCAAACCAACTTGTGTTTTATTACTCAACCAACAGCTCCAATGTGTTTCCATAATTCGTAGTCCGTGGCTCGCTATTATTCGATTCACCCATCGCTCGTTCAAGCGTATCCCAACTGTTTGTTCCACATGCTCAACTCTCTCTTTGCATTCATGAATGCTCTACCGAACTTCCAAATCGTGCAAGCGAACTCTGATATTTATCTTTCCATCTCATTATCTCAACTTGTTTCTAATACTTGGTCTGCCTCAATCCCTCAAATTTCCAAACACTCATTTCCATAGCTCATTCTGATCTCGTCCATGCTCTCAAGTTCAACTATACTTCCATTTGCACAAGTCCGTTCTCTATATACTCAACTCAATATTCGCTTGCTCCATTTTTCATTCTTCCCAACTCAGCCGATGTGCACCAACCAACTTGCAATCCTGTTACTCGCATCCGTTGTAATAATTTCCATCGATGTCTATCCAAAATATCCTAATGCCTTCTCACTATATGGTATCCCATATACCACTCTGAATCAAGCCGCTACTCGCATCATAATTCATTTGCACTAATCTAAGATCCGCTCGAACCATCCCTTATGAGTGATCCTGCCATTGTCCAACTCAAGTCTGACACAACACTCAGCCAATGCCTGAATAATCCAACTAGTTTCATCAATCTCGCTAGATGCAACTTGAGCCATATTCTATTCTCGATACTTCCAACTATTCTCAAGCCGTCTGATATTTTTGCTATACGACCAACCCGTGCAACGATCTCTTCCAAGTAATCCAAACCAATACCCAATTGTTCCCCACATTTGTTGTATGTGCAACTCATGCAAACTTATCCTGATATTCCCAAGACAAACTCAAACCTGCTCAGCCAATGCTCTATGTGATATACCCAGCCAAAAATCAAACTTCCATCCAACACTTTTGCTACACGAGCAACTCGTGCAACGATCCATTCTTAATACAATGCTTCTACTCACAACATGCCGCATAACCAATCACGTCTGCCAACCAACTGATCCACTGATGCAATCAAAAACACCCCGACTGACAAGCCAAGCCAACGCAATGACACCCTCTTAACTTACTGCACAAATATAACAATGCCACCCAACTTGCTGCACGAATGCAACAATGCCTAACGATGCTAAGCGATCTAACGAAAACAAACAAAAGCAATACAATGAAGCACAATATGCAGCCATAACCAGCAATATATAGACTTATTGCATAAAATATCCAATACGGTACTTAGTAGAGCTAAGAGCTAAACGACACGCGAAAGCTATTTAGATTTTGTGATGAAGCGAAGGATCAAGTCAGAGGAAATGAACCAGGCGCTCTGATACCAATATGTCACGCCCTAATCTCCCGCAAGCTCAATAGTCCCCGCTGAACGTGAATTACCATATTGCAGCTCTCCCGCAGGACAATCGTTCTCATCGGGTCGTGATGTCGTACGAGCATGGAGTTGTGCTCGTGCAAGGCGATGTTGTTAAACACCAAAGTTATCATCGAAACTACCAAGTTGCAGCGGAAGTCAAGTATTGTGTACCAAGCACACATCAGAGTATACGCAGCGAAGCTCTCGATAGGGTCCAAATGAAATACCATAAAGGCGATGCCACAAAGGCGATGAAATACTCTTGCTCTTTTCTCTAGCCCACAAGGGTACTTACTGTTCATACATTATGTTCCGTATATCCAAGCAGCGCTACTACACCTGCGTACCTGAAATAATGCCCACAAAGGTGGGTCAGTACACAGCCGTACTGGTGAGCGGGGTAACCCACTCGTCTAAGCCGACACTATGTAAATAGTGAATGCAAATAGTTAAATGGTGATCTTTCTAGTTGAATCCTAGATTCATTTCATGGCATATGCATGACATGTTAAGGAAAGTTGTAAAATAAGTTAAGCATGCAAGCATTCAACTCAAACCAATCGATAAGCAATAAAAAACCAACCCGAAAGATTCTAGCATGCAAACCATCCTACTCAAAGCCCAAGCAACACGAGAAACCATTGAACCATCAACCAAGCCTCAATATCCATCCTCAACCAAAACTTACAATCCAATCTCAATATGTACACTCTTGTCGAGGCAAGGTGGCCGCGCCTACATGAAGCACAAACCAACCAAAGAAAAGCAAGCCAACACTTATCTATATGAAGTCACTGGCCAAGCCATAAAGGACATTGATCGGACTAATCAATAGGCATAATCTACCCGATCTAGGCCTGGTAGCTAACCCGCCTGGTAGTATCAAACTACTGGCACACGCGCCCAAGACGCATTACCATTGTCTCCTCCATGGTCGAACAGTCCCGGTGCCCCGGAGCCAATCCCTTTCTTGGAAACGAAACCCTGTGCAACACAGGTTGTCCGTGACATGCAGACACCAAGTAGGTATGATGAGAGGATCGAACATTCTCGCCCCACCAAGCAATAATTGACTCGTTCAACCAAATATCCAACCAATTATTCAACCAAATATCCATAACCATTCTCCAACATATAGCCCATGGCACAAATCTTAAGTTATTCCCATAGGCACTATGCCGCTTCTCGACACAATATTTCCAATGGGTGCAACACCCCTTGCTCAGAACAATCCCTTGGCACAATGCCCTCACCGATGCAGTTGTTCGGTTTCGAACAACAAGTGCACTCTTTGCTTGACAAAGCGCCCAAGTGATACTCGTGCACGGATGCACACTCGCTCGCCCGAATTCCCAATATTCCAACCAAGATATATCATTCCAACTGTCCAAGCATAATTCCAATCGTTTCTCCAACTGCCCCAAACATAATCCAACTCTAGCTCCAACTACCCTGCGTGAAAACCAATCAAGCCACAAACCTATCCAAGCAAACGACGTACACTCTATGCACGCCTCAGTGTAGTGATTCCCAAGTTCCAGTCCAAGTGTTCAAGCCTTTACGTGTGTTCCATATTATTAGGCATAAAGGAGTAGAGGAGAAGGGACAGAGCCCACTCACCAAGTTTGATTCCGTTAAGCATCATGTCATACCGATACGACCGATCCCTTGAACCCATGGTCCAATGAAAAGTACGATCTACTCAACTGGTATGACCGTGCGAGCAGGCCGTGCTCTCTAAATCATCCGACCGATCGGACTAAGGAAGACGGCATTACCGCTCCAATCCAGCTATCTCAGTACTGTTCTGAACGAACACCTGATTCCCATCGAACTCTGCTAGCCATCTGTTACGCCCCGATCTCCCGTAGGCAAATCGGCCATTCCCGCTAGGCGAGAATCACCGCGCCAGCGCTCCCGCGGAACGATCACTCTGACCCAACCGGACGTGATGCCGCATGAGCATGAGCCACGCCCGTGCAAGGCCGTGGTTCATTGGCTAGCGGTAAGAATTCTAAGCCACAAAGTCGCACAGATTGTCCGAGTGCAGCGGAGTCATAAACGCATAGCGATTTGGTAACAGGTTCACTTAGTCGACAATATAGCGAAAGCATTGAATAACATGTTGAAGTAAAGCAAGCTCTTTCATTGATATGAACAAGTGTTACAGGTGGCGTATAGCCGAGATTATAAGTCGCTCAAGCCTCTCTCTCTGAAACAGTAAAAGCGTACCAAGTGGCTACAATTATGGAATGATTGTACAGGCGATGTTCAAGCGATGCTCCAATATTATGTCTTGTATATGTGCTTCAGTCGCGGAGGCACCGCTGCTTCGAAGTGATCTCCACGCCTTAGCACGCACGAAGGAGGCATCCGCACTGAACGAGGTTCTCCCGCACCCTGCATACAAACTGGTGGATTATCAGTACATTGAATGCACTGGTGGGGAAGCTACTCGCCCGCTCGACAAATCCAAATACGTAATATAAGTTCCGTGCACTAACTATTAAGTTGTCTTTCTAGTTGCCTTAGGATCAGTTTCATGCAACATTGAATAGCCTACTCGTGTGGCAGTGCGCCGTACAACATGAGAGAAAATACGGCGAGACTTACCAACTTACCAACTCTCCTTCCCTGTCCAAGGCAAACATTATTAATTCAAGCACGGGCATGAATAAACATTCAGGAGGCATAGCATATGCAAACACGAGGGTCATGATCGTTCAAGGGTTCAGTTGTTCATGATGCGATGCAATACCTCACACGCGGATAGCCGCTAAGCGAGGATGACTTATCTATATGAACAAGAGTCGCTGGCATAGCCATAAAGGATAGGTGTAGCACATGAAAGGAAATAAAATACAACGCACGGATCAGGAGCTGTACAGGTCATTCCTTCCGAGTCAGGCGGCTACTTAGTCTGGGAGCAAGAATGGCGTGAAGGATAGTTTTACAGGCGCTACACGCCATTCTGCCCGAAGCAGGCAGACTAACAGGGTTCCTGTCCGGATCGGATCGGCCCGGTGCCCCGGAGACCGTCCGCAGGAACAGAGATCAGGAAATCTCACTTGAAACAAGTTGTTCGCGACATGCAGGTCAGGGTCAGTTCAGGTGCAGGAACAAGTTCGAGGCAGAATATATATATATGGAACAAGTTATATGGAACAAGTTCGAGTCAAAATATATATATGGAACTTGTTGAGGCAACACGAGTACACGACAAGCAGTATTGTATGATTCATTTGTTTAGTGAATGACTTTGTCTTGATGCATCTCCCCTGGGGCGGGGATTGCCTTGGTGACCTAACGCTCCCGGATACTTGCAGGTTCATTCAGGCACGGAACGACTACTTGGTAGTCTCCCGGGGTTTTTGGATGAAAATAAGGCAACATTCAAGCAGACAAGCATGCATTTGTATAAACATAACATTCACGTTAGCTCGGGCCCGAAGGTAAGCCGAGGAGTGAGATCGTTTAGGGGACTACCCGAGCGACACGTTCTAGGCAGCATGTGAGGGTCTGAACATATATATAAAAGCAATGTTTCATTTCCATGTTCTAGCATAAGCAATACAAGTTGGGATTATTCCCTTAGCTAGGTGCGTTGGATTCTTATTAGCATGCAGGGGTGATTCACCTAGCGACTAGCATGTATCAATCCAGATTTTATGTGTGTTGGCTAAGCAAAGACAAGTTCACCGTAGCCACCCACCTTAGTGATGATTCGCCTCGGTAGAGCGATACGTCAAGCGAGCCTCTGAAAGCCTAAGCTGGATTCATGTTCCTTTGCTTCTCGTTTGAGGCAAAGCGGGTCGGGACAGTTGCACTTTTGCCGTTTGAAACGGCAGTCTGCTTGAGCGGAACGGGGTGTTACACCATCTGCGTATGAAACCAACTCGATCAATACTTCTTCCCAAAATCCAACAAATTAAGTGTAACCAGCTATTGTTTTATTCAATCCGACTCAGCGTAACGTACCGTGCGGTTGCGGGGCATTACAGAATATACCACTTAGAATCAGGTTCATCCAAGAACCGTACTGGTACTCATTCCTATCACATGCCGCTTGTCCAATTCATAACTCTGCTCTTTGCAACTCTCATACTCACGATCCTGACTCAGCATCTCGCTCTGCTGAACGCTCGTACAAATTCCATATTCTCACATCCTCCTTGCAGCTCAATATGAATTCCTCGTATCGCTTAGTTTTGGATCGTACACATATTTAAGGCGTCCCTGAAATACATGTATTTCATCTCAACTGATACTACCCCAACTAGGCGACTTACCCAAATATCAAACTTTGCTTAGATCGGCTCAGCCCAACACCTTTTTCTGCCATCCCAATACCTCACTGGGTGAACATCTATATTGAGGTTCGTGTGATCCAGGAAGATTTTGTCGCTACGCCAAAGGGATAGTGTCGCCACAATTTCAACGTGGACACACTCGCCACAATTCCTAGGTTGCGCATGGAATAGTTCTTCGTGCTGCTTCCACTGCCTCGAAGCATAGGATATCACCTTTGCCATCTGAATGAGCACGCTTCCCAGAATAAGTTCTGATGCATCTTGTAAATCTGAGGCACATCTGTCCCTTCCAATATTCACAAAGATTTGATCTGAACGAGCCGCTGCTTTAACATCACGAGCTAGTTTCACAGTCGTCAATTTATATGAATGTTATTCCCTTCCAGGGCACGATGAGTCAGAGGTGATGCCATCTACAAAAATCTACGACTCTGAATCTCATCAGTTGACTTAGGACAATCCCACCATCGCTTCGGTCTTCTGGCTACTTCTTCAGCTGGAGGCTATCCCAAGGATCTCTCAAATCCAACACTCAGTCAATAGGCCAATCTCTAACACATACTACTCACATCTGCTCTTGACGCATTCCCAAATGCGCCACCGCAAGGGTCGTTCTATGGGTCTACCATATTCAATCTCTGATCTGGCGGTCAAGTCGCTAGGGTCAGTTGTCCGGAAGCTACGCTCGATAATGGTAAGTCATCACGATGGACAGTTACTATGAACCATGCTATATCTCATCTGCAAATCTGAGCCATAATCCAACCATTCCATCCGAACGAACTTCCGAATCTGAGCACTTCATGCACTACCTCTGATGATCTGTCAACCAATGTCGCTTAACCACCTAGAGTCTTTCTATCTATCCAAGCCACAATTCGAGAACTGCGCTCGTTGAAACCGTATTTCCATCAATCTGTCGTTCTGTCCTGAATCCATCATTTTTTTCGAATTACCATGTTCGTCTACTCGCACTAGCACTTGCAATTATTCCCGAAACCAAAGACTTGCTCGAATTTCTTATCCGTATGCCAACTTCACAATGCACGTCCAACTTGCTCGGCAATACAGTGATTTGCTCCGACGTTGCTTCCACGTTTAGCTATCTTCAGAAGTCTGTCCGCCACAATCTTTCCCTCATGCCAAATCCTTAGCCAGTCCTGATTTATCTGTGTCCGATTAGTCCATATACTCTCAAAAATCTGTGCATCGGTTCCAACATAATCTCAAATCCATATTGCCTATACTTGTTGCCTCAATCCGCCTTGATACTGCAAGTTAACTTCCAATCTGACTCAACATCAACTAGACTTGACTCATGCCCGTTTATATCTTCCGAAGAATCCGTCTACCATCGTTGCACTATTTTTCCAAATTTTATTTCCACTAAACCTGAGTCAACTTCTCGAGCAGCAATATCCAAAATCCTTCAAGTCCGTTTGAATCCATCGCATTTCCCCTCCAAACCAACTTGTGTTTCATTACTCAACCAACGGCTCTAATGTGTTTCAATAATTCGTAGTCCGTGGCTCGCTATTATTCTATTCACCCATTGCTCGTTCAAGCGTATCCCAACTGTTTGTTCCACATGCTCAACTCTCTCTTTGCATTCATAAATGCTCCACCGAACTTCCAAATCGTACAAGCGCGAATTTTGATATTCAGCTTTCCATCTGATTATCTCAACTTGTTTCTAATACTTGGTCTGCCTCAATCCCTCAAATTTCCAAACACTCATTCCCATAGATCGTTCTGATCTCTTGTATGATCTCAAGTTCAACTATACTTCCATTTGCACAAGTCCGTTCTCGATATGCTCAACTCAATATTCGTTTGCTCCATTTTTTATTTTTCCTAACTCAGCCGATGTGCACCAACCAACTTGCAATCCTGTTACTCGCGTCCGTTGCGACAATTTCCATCGATGTCTATCCAAAATATCCTAATGCCTTCTCACTGTGTGGTATCCCATATACCACTCTGAATCAAGCCGCTATTCGCATCACAATTCCTTAGCACTAATCCAAGATCCACTCGAACCATCCCTTATGCATAATCCTGCCATTGTCCAACTCAAGTCTGACACAACACTCAGTCAATGCCTGAATAGTCCAACTATTTCCATCAATCTCGCTAGATACAACTTGTGCCATATTCAATTCTCGATACTTCCAACTATTCTTAAACCGTCCAATATTTTTGCTACACGACCAACCCGTGCAACGATCTCTTCCAAGTAATCCAACCCAATACCCAATTGTTCCCTACATTTGCTGTATGCGCAACTCGTGCAAGCTTATCCTGATATTCCTAAGCCAAACTCAACCTGCTCAGCCAATGCTCTATGTGATATACCTAACCAAAAATCAAACTTCCATCCAACACTTTCGCTATACGAGCAACTCGTGCAACGATCCATTCTTAATCCAATGCTTCTACTCACAACATGCCGCATAACCAATCTCGTCTGCCAACCAACTGATCCACTGATGTAATCAGAAACTCCCCGACTAACAAGCCAAGCCAACGCAACGACACCCTCTCAAATTGCTGTACAAATGCAACAACGCCATCCAACTTGCTGTACGAATGCAACAACGCTTAACGATGCTAAGCAATCTAACAAAACAAACAAAACCAATGCAATGAAGCACAACATGCAGCCACAACCAGCAATATATAGAATTATTGCATGAAACATCCAATGTGGCACTGAGTAAAACCAAGAGCTAAACGATACGCGGACGCTATTTAGAGTTTGTAATAAAGCGAAGGACCAAGTCCGAGGAAATGAACCAGGTGCTCTGATACCAATATGTCATGCCCCAATCTCCCGCAAGCTCAATAGTCTCCGTTGAACGTGAATCACCATGTTGCAGCTCTCCCGCAGGATAATCGTTCTCATCTGGACGTGATGCCGTACGAGCCTAGAGTTGCGCTCGTACAAGGCGATGTTGTCAAACACCAAAGTTATCATCGAAACGACCAAGTTGCAGCGGAAGTCAAGTATTGTGTACCAACCACACATCAGAGTATACGCAATGAAGCTCTCGATAGGGTCCAAATAAAATGCCACAAAGGCGATGCCACAAAGACGATGAAATACTCTTGCTCTTTTCTCTAGCCCACAAGGGTACTTACCGTTCATATATTATATTTCGTATATCCAAGCAGCGCCACTACACCTGCGTACCTGAAATAATGTCCACAAACGTGGGTCAGTACACAGCCGTACTGGTAAACGGGATAACCCACTCGTCTAAGCCGACACTAAGTAAAAAGTGAATACAAACAGTTAAATGGTGATCTTTCTAGTTGAATCCTAGATTCATTTCATGGCATATGCATGACATGTTAAGAAAAGCTGTAAAACAAGTTAAGCGTGCAAGCATTCAACTCAAGCCAATCGACAAGCAATAAATAACCAACCCGAAGGATTCTAGCATGCAAACCATCCGACTCAAAGCCCAAGCAACATGAGAAACCATCGAACCATTAACCAAGCCTCAATATCCATCCTCAACCAAAACTTATAATCCAATCTCAATATGCACACTCTAGCCGAGGCAAGGTGGTCGCGCCTACACGAAGTACAAACCAACCAAAGAAAAGCAAGCCAACACTTATCTATATGAAGTCGCTGGCCAAGCCATAAAGGATATTGATCGGACTAATCAATAGGTATGTTCTACCCGATCCAGGCCTGGTAGCTAACCTGCCTGGTCATTTCGAACTACCGGCACACGCGCCCAAGATGCGTTACTATTGTCTTCTTCATGGACGAACGGTCCTGGTGCCCCAGAGCCAATCCCGTTCGAGAAAATAAAACCCTGTGCAACACAGGTTGTCTGTGACATGCAGACACCAAGTAGGTATAACGAGAGGATCGAACATTCTCGCCCCACCAAGCGATCCTAGACTCGTTCAACTAAATATCCAACCAATTATCCAACCAAATATCCATAACCATTCTCCAACATATAGCCCAAGGCATAAATCTCAAGTTATTCCCATAGGCACTATGCCGCTTCTCGACACAATGTTTTCAATTGGTGCAACACCCCTCGCTCAGAACAATCCCATGGCACAATGCCCTCGCTGATGCAGTTGTTCGGTTTTGAGCCACAACTGCACGTTTTGCTTGACAAAGCGCCCAAGTGATACTCGTGCACGGATGCACGCTCGTTCGCCCGAATTCCTAATATTCTAACCAAGATATATCATTCCAACTGTCCAAGCATAATTTTAATCGTTTCTCCAACTGTCCCAAACATAATCCAACTCTAGCTCCAACTACCCTGCATGAAAGCCAATCAAGCCACAAACCTATCCAAGCAAATGATGTACACTCTATGCACGTCTCAGTGTAGTGATTCCCAAGTTCCAGTCCAAGTATTCAAGCCTTTACGTATGTTCCATATTATTAGGCATGAAGGAGTAGAGGAGAAGGGACAGAGCCCACTCACCAAGTTTGATTCCGTTAAGCATCCTGTCCTGCCGATACGACCGATCCCTTTGTTTGATGATAAATAAAAGAATGAAACTAGGTTTATACGAAACCCTTTCTTTGTTTACAAACAAGAAAAAAGAGTACAATTAATCCTATACGAGGATGTTAAGTACAATAAAAAAATGATTCTGGGGAAATATTGCTATAGGAGTCTGATCTGTGGTCGATCACTTTGTCCCTTGGACCACACAATGACGATGAAGTGCTGTAGAAGAAGAAGAAGCTTCAAAGATTGCGAATGGGATTAAACTGTCAACCAACACTCTCTATTTTATGCTTTCTCTCTCTCTCTTTTGATTCGATCTTATGGATTATCTTCCTTGGTTCTGACCTCCTCCTCCTGTGACAGAAAGTCTCTATATATAGAGCTCAGTCACAGTAACTATCTAGTCGGCGTAGAAGCCAAACTGTGAAGAGAGTGGCGCTCTTTATGCGACGGTTACAATAACTGCTACCCACGTCTAAATGATCTCCTGAATCCACGTGTGACGCGTGTCCCATTATGAGGTAACGTGTATAATCGCTCATCGAAGATCAAGGCATGCAAGCCACGTAGGTAACTGCCCCTCGCGTAAAGATGGTTGGCATAAAAGTCAAATAACTGTCTTGTAGGCGTAAAAGCCAAGTAGCTATCTTGTTGGCGTAAAAGCCAAGTAGTTGCCTTGTTGGCGTAAAAGCCAAGTTCTGCGTAAAGCTTGATGCTGCATAAATAATGGGTAACCAGCATAAACTAGCCAATTATCCTTCCTGACTGAGGTCTTGAGCGTATTTTGGGCCAAATAGCCTTATCACGTACCTTTGCAAATATAGCCTGAGTTGGCGTATTTTGAGGAGATAGCATACGGCGTACTCCTATAGTTGAAAATAGCCTGGTTGGCGTAACATGCAGGGATAGTGATGTGAGCATATTAGCCCTAGTTTTAGCTCTCCCAGTCATTAAAAATAGAATAAAATCTCATGCATTAAATACAAATATCTCCCCCCATCTCGCACATTATCTGCAGAGATATGCCTCGAGTTCTGTACGAAAAACAACTTTTGACGTGGCGTCTGATTTTATCTCATCTTGAGCGTAAAAACTCATCTCTGCCTGTGTAGAATAGGCAGCATATTCCTTGAATGTGTAAAAATGACTTGTATCAAAGATATGCCACTAAACGACGGTCTGGGCCTCTGTGCAGAATTATTATTACAGTCGTCCACTCGATCGTCGTGTAGTACTCTTTGTCAGGAGTCAGGTTCAGTGTTTTTGTCTGACAAGTTCATTCGAGGAATACGAAGAATTCCTCGTACAACTTCACGCTGCATTAAAAGCAGACATATATTACGCCGGAGGGAGGTGTAGCAACCTTTTACGCCAAAACAGCCTTGAAGGGCTGCTTTACGCGGGCAACTCTGAAGTCATGTTTTACGCCACACAGCGCAAAAGCTCTGTTTTACGCGTGCTTCATGTATGTTGGGGGTTTTACGCGTATAATTCCCAGCATATTTTTTATGTTTCTACACCCTTGAACCCATGGTCTGATGCAAAGCACGATCTACTCAACTGGTATGACCGTGCGAACAGGCCGTGCTCTCCAAATCATCCGACTGATCGGACTAAGGAAGACGATATTATCGCTCCAATCCAGCTATCTCAGTACTGTTCTGAACGAACACCTGATTCCCATCAAACTCCGTTAGCCATCTGCACATGAAACCAACTCAATCAAAACTTCTTCCCAAAATGCAACAAATCAAGTGTAACCAGCTATTATTTTATTCAATCCGACTCAGCGTAACGCACCGTGCGATTGTGGGGCGTTACACTTCTCCCCGCCCGTTCTGCACCATCTTCATTATTATTGCTTTTATTTCTTCTTCATAATAATAATAATAATAATAATATAATAACAATAATAATAATAATAGTAGTAATAATAACAATAATAGTAATAACCGGAAGACGGAGAAAAAAATTATGAGCAAGAAGAAGATGACTCTGCTACTGCTTCCATCCAAAATCGCAAAAAGGGGTACAATACGAGTACTTCTCAGGAGGTCACCCATCCTAGTACTACTCTCGCCCAAGCACGCTTGACTGCGGAGTTCTGATGGGATCCGGTGCCCTAGTGCTGGTATGATCGGACCCGTTTAACTTATGTTTTCCTTCCTCTTTATGCGTAATCCCCTACCCTCCGCTCCATCAGTCTTCTCTTGCGGGCCCCACGCTCTCTTGTTCTTCTCCCCGCCCGTTCCACGCCATCTTCATTATTATTGTTATTATTTCTTCTTCATAATAATAATAATAATAATAATATAATAATAATAATAATAATAATAATAATAATAATAACAATAATAGTAATAACCGGAAGACGGAGAAAAAAATTACGAGCAAGAAGAAGATGACTCTACTACTGCTTCCATCCAAAATCGCAAAAAGGAGTGCAACACGAGGACTTCCCAGGAGGTCACCATCCTCGTACTACTCTCGCCCAAGCATGCTTAACTGCAGGGTTCTAATGGGATTCGGTGCTCTAATGCTGGTATAATCACACCCATTTAAATTTTGTTTTTCTTCCTCTTTATGCCTAATCCCCGCCCTTCCGCTCCATCAACCGTCTCTTGCGAGCCCCACTCTCTCTTCTTCTTCTCCCCGCCTGTTCCGCGCCATCTATATTATTATTATTATTATTTCTTCATAATAATAATAATAATAATAATAATAATAATAATAATAATAATAATAATAACAATAATAGTAATAACCGGAAGAAGGAGAAAAAAAATTACGCGCAAGAAGAAGATGACTCTACAACTGCTTCCATCCAAAATCACAAAAAGGGGTACAACACGAGGACTTCCCAGGAGGTCGTCCATCCTAGTACTACTCTCGCCCAAGCACGCTTAGCTGCGGAGTTCTGATAGGATCCGGTGCTCTAGTGCTGGTATGGTTGCACTCGTTTGACTTATGTTTTCCTTCCCCTTTATACCAAATCCCCTTCCCTCTGGTCCATCAGCCGTCTATTGCGGGCCCCACACTCTCTTGTTCTTCTCCCCGCCCAGTTTCGCGCCATCTTCATTATTATTATTATTATTTCTTCTTCATAATAATAATAATATTAATAATAACAATAATAGTAATAACCAGAAGACGGAGAAAAAAAATTACGAGCAAGAAGAAGATGACTCTACTACTGCTTACATCCAAAATCGCAAAAAGGGGAGCAACACGAGGACTGAGGTCACCCATCCTAGTACTACTCTCGCCCAAGCACGCTTAACTGCGGAGTTCTGATGAGATCCGGTGCTCTAGTGCTGGTATGATCGCATCCGTTTAACTTATGTTTTCCTTCCTCTTTATGCCTAATCCCCTCCCCTCCGCTCCATCAGCCGTCTCTTGTGGCCCCACGCTCTCTTGTTCTTCTCCCCGCCCATTCAGCGCTATCTTCATTATTATTGTTATTATTTCTTTTTCATAATAATAATAATAATAATATAATAATAGTAATAGTAATAATAACAATAATAGTAATAACCGGAAGACGGAGAAAAAAATTACGAGCAAGGAGAAGTTGACTCTACTACTGCTTCCATCCAAAATTGCAAAAAGGGGTGCAACACGAGGACTTCCTGTCACGCCCCGATCTTCCACCGGAATTGGCCGTCCCTGTTAGGCACGAATCCCCATATAGCGCTCTCGCGAGACATACGTTTCCATCGGGACGCGATGCCGCGCGAGCCTGGAGTTGCGCCCACGCAAGGCAAATACCGAAACCGTTGTTGATAACTAGTTCGCAGAGTCGTCATAGCGGAAACATAAAACAAACATAAATATTATATCCATAACAAACTCTTATTTATTTGAAGTAAGATTACAAGCGGCACTAGGCCGAGATTACAAATCGCTCGAGCTCTCTCTCTCTCTCTACAATGAATATGCCCTTAGGCTTACAACTGATTCAGACAATCAGGATGATGATGTTCCCATACATTATGTCTCTTATATGTGAGCTTCAGGCCCGCGTGCCACACTTCAAGACGCCACGTGCGGTACGGTATCTCATTGCGATAAGCGATCTCCGAATCCGTACGAGTTTCCCCTACACCCTGCATACATTCTGGTTGGATATCATTACATTGAATGCACTGGTGGGGAGGCCTCTCGCCCACACCACAAAACAAGCACGTTCATTAGTTATGTGCACCGACAGATTTTGATGTCTTTCTAATCTTTACCTTAGAGTCAATCTCATGGCAATATAATGAAAGCAATATTCGTGTCTGCACACCAGTGTCATAATAATGAACAACTGAGTTCGTCTTACCATTCCTTACCATTCGGCCTTCCCTGTCATATGCAGCAATAATAACAATGGTATACTGAATAACAAAGAACATAGATATAAAGTCCAAATGTTATGTCGTGTCCTTGCCACAGACCCATTCTACTCAAACTATGTCCGTTACCATGCATCCCTTCTGAATATGCAAGTGTTGTGTAATTTTACTCCTTTACTCTACTCCACTACTGAACGTGGATTGCCTCTATGCAAACGTGAATTATCTATATGAAGGTCACTGGATATGTTAGCCATATTAAACATAATCTGCGATGGACGGCTGTCTTCCCAGCTCGGTTGCTAGCCTTGTTGGGCCTTCCAACCGTCTAACAAGTCGGCGCCCATCCAGGTAGGTAGCAAGCCTTGTTGGATGTCCCGCTCTAGCCCACTCGTCATCATCTAGCGTATTGCCAGGACTACACTGGCACTCATTATTATTGTTATTATTTCTTCTTCTTCATAATAATAATAATAATATAATCATAATAATAATTATTATTATAGTTATAATTATAATTATAATTATAATAATAGTAATAATAACAATAATAGTAACAACCGGAAGACGGAGAAAAAAAATTACGAGCAAGAAGAAGATGACTCTACTATACTGCCAAAATCGCAAAAAGGGGTGCAACACGAGGACTTCCGAGGAGGTCACCAATCCTAGTACTACTCTCGCCCAAGCACGCTTAACTGCGAAGTTCTGATGGGATCCGGTGCTCTAGTGCTGGTATGATCGCACCCGTTTAACTTAAGTTTTCCTTCCTCTTTATGCCTAATCCCCTCCCCTCCCCTCCGCTCCATCAGCCGTCTCTTGCGGGCCCCACACTCTCTTGTTCTTCTCCCCGCCCGTTCCGCGCCATCTTTATTATTATTGTTATTATTTCTTCTTCTTCTTCTTCATAATAATAATAATAATAATAATAATAATAATAATATAATAATAATTATAGTTATAATTATAATTATAATTATAATTATAGTAATAATAACAATAATAGTAATAACCGAAAGACGGAGAAAAAAAATTTCGAGCAAGAAGAAGATGACTCTACTATACTGCCAAAATCGTAAAAAGGGGTGCAACACGAGGACTTCCCAGGAGGTCACCCATTATAGTACTACTCTCGCCCAAGCACGCTTAACTGCGAAGTTCTGATGGGATCCGGTGCTCTAGTGCTGTTATGATCGCACCCGTTTAACTTATGTTTTCCTTCCTCTTTATGCCTAATCCCCTCCCCTCCGCTCCATCAGCCGTCTCTTGCGGGCCCCACGCTCTCTTGTTCTTCTCCCCGCCCGTTCCGCGCCATCTTCATTATTATTGTTATTATTTCTTCTTCTTCATAATAATAATAATAATATAATAATTACTATTATTATAATTATAATTATAATTATAATTATAATTATAATTATAATTATAGTAATAATAATAGTAATAATAACAATAATAGTAATAATAGGAAGACGGAGAGAAAAAAATTACGAGCAAGAAGAAGATGACTCTACTATACTGCCAAAATCGCAAAAAGGGGTGCAACACGAGTACTTCCCAGGAGGTCACCCATCCTAGTACTACTCTCGCCCAAGCACGCTTTACTGCTGAGTTCTGATGGGATCCGGTGCTCTAGTGCTGGTATGATCGCACCAGTTTAACTTATGTTTTCCTTCCTCTTTATGCCTAATCCCCTCCCCTCCGCTCCATCAGCCGTCTCTTGCGGGCCCCACGCTCTCTTGTTCTTCTCTCCGCCCGTTCCGCGACATCTTTATTATTATTCTTATTATTTCTTCTTCATAATAATAATAATAATAATATAATTATTATTATTATTATTATTATTATTATAGTTATAATTATAATTATAATAATAGTAATAATAACAATAATAGTAATAACCGAAAGACGGAGAAAAACAATTACGAGCAAGAAGAAGACGACTCTACCATACTGCCAAAATCGCAAAAAGGGGTGTGCAACACGAGGACTTCCCAGGAGGTCACCCATCCTAGTTCTACTCTGGCCCAAGCACGCTTAACTGTGGAGTTCTGATGGGATCCGGTGCTCTAGTGCTGGTCTGATCACACCAGTTTAACTTATGTTTTCCTTCCTTTTTATGCCTAATCCCCTCCCCTCCGCTCCATCAGCCGTCTCTTACGGGCCCCACGCTCTCTTGTTCTTCTCCCCGCCCGTTCTGCACCATCTTCATTATTATTGTTATTATTTCTTCTTCTTCATAATAATAATAATAATAATATAATAATAATTATAGTTATAATTATAATTATAATTATAATTATAATTATAATTATAATTATAATTATAGTAATAATAACAATAACATTAATAAACGGAAGACGAAAAAAAAAATTTCGAGCAAGAAGACGATGACTCTACTATACTGCCAAAATAGCAAAAAGGGGTGCAACACGAGGACTTCCAAGGAAGTCACCCATCATAGTACTACTATCGCCCAAGCACGCTTATCTGCAGAGTTCTGATGGGATTCGGTGCTCTAGTGCTGGTATGATCACACCCGTTTAACTTATGTTTTCCTTTCTCTTTATGCATAATCCCCTCCCCTCCGCTCCATCAGCCATCTCTTGCGGGCCCCACGCTCTCTTGTTCTTCTCCCCGCCCGTTCTGCGCCATCTTCATTATTATTGTTATTATTTCTTCTTCTTCATAATAATAATAATAATAATATAATGATAATAATTATAGTTTTAATTATAATTATAATTATAATTATAATTATAATTATAATTATAATTATAATTATAATTATAATAATAGTAATAATAACAATAATAGTAATAACCGGAAGACGGAGAAAAAAAATTACGAACAAGAAGAAGATGACTCTACTATACTGCCAAAATCGCAAAAAGGGGTGAAACACGAGGACTTCCCAGGAGGTCACCCATCCTAGTACTACTCTCGCCCAAGCACGCTTGACTGCGGAGTTCTGATGGGATCCGGTGCTCTAGTGCTGGTATGATCACACCCGTTTAACTTATGTTTTCCTTCCTCTTTATGCCTAATCCCCTCCCATCCTCTCCATCAGCCGTCTCTTGTGGGGCCCACGCTCTCTTGTTCTTCTCCCCGCCCGTTCCGCGCCATCTTCATTATTATTGTTATTATTTCTTCTTCTTCATAATAATAATAATAATATAATTATTATTATTATTATTATTATAATTATAATTATAATTATAATTATAATTATAGTAATAATAATAGTAATAATAAAATAATTATTATTATTATTATTATAGTTATAATTACTATTATAATAATAGTAATAATAACAATAATAGTAATAACCGGAAGACGGAGAAAAAAATTACGAGCAAGAAGAAGATGACTCTACTATACTGCCAAAATCGCAAAAAGGGGTGCAACACGAGGACTTCCCAGGAGGTCACCCATCCTAGTACTACTCTCGCCCAAGCACGCTTAACTACGGAGTTCTGATGGGATCCGGTGCTCTTGTGCTGGTATGATCGCACCAGTTTAACTTATGTTTTCCTTCCTCTTTATGCCTAATCCCCTCCCCTCCGCTCCATCAGCCGTCTCTTGCGGGCCCCACGTTCACTTGTTCTTCTCCCCGCCCGTTCCGCGCCATCTTCATTATTATTTTTATTATTTCTTCTTCTAATAATAATTATAATAATAATAATAATAATATTATTATTATTATTATTATTATTATTATTATAATTATAGTAATAATAACAATAATAGTAATAACCGAAAGACGGAGAAAAAAAAATTACGAGCAAGAAGAAGATGACTCTAGTATACTGCCAAAATCGGCCCAAGCACGCTTAACTACAGAGTTCTGATGGGATCCGGTACTCTAGTGCTGGTATGATCACACCCGTTTAACTTATGTTTTCCTTCCTCTTTATGCTTAATCCCCTCCCCTTCGCTCCATCAGCCGTCTCTTGCGGGCCCCATGCTCTCTTGTTCTTCTCCCCGCCTGTTCCGCGCCATCTTCATTAATATTGTTATTATTTCTTCTTCTTCATAATAATAATAATTATTATTATTATAGTTATAATTATAATTATAATAATAGTAATAATAACAATAATAGTAATAACCGGAAGACGGAGAAAAATAATTACGAGAAAGAAGAAGATGACTCTACTATACTGCCAAAATCGCAAAAAAGGGTGCAACACGAGGCCTTCCCAGGAGGTCACCCATCCTAGTACTACTCTAGCCCAAGCACGCTTAACTGCGTAGTTCTGATGGGATCCGGTGCTCTAGAGCTGGTATGATCGAACCCGTTTAACATATGTTTTCCTTCCTCTTTATGCCTAATCCCCTCCCCTCCGCTCCATTAGCCGTCTCTTGCGGGCCCCACGCTCTCTTGTTCTTCTCCCCGCCCGTTCCACGCCATCTTCATTATTATTATTATTATTTCTTCTTCTTCTTCTTCTTCATAATAATAATAATATAATAATTATAATTATAATTATAATTATAATTATAATTATAATTATAATAATAGTAATAATAACAATAATAGTAATAACCGGAAGACGGAGAAAAAAAAATTGCGAGCAAGAAGAAGATTACTATACTGCCAAAATCGCAAAAAGGGGTGCAACACGAGGACTTCCCAGGAGGTCACCCATCCTAGTACTACTCTCGCCCAAGCACGCTTGTCTGCGGAGTTCTGATGGATCCGGTGCTCTAGTGCTGGTATGATCGCACCCGTTTAACTTATGTTTTCCTTCCTCTTTATGCCTAATCCCCTCCCCTCCGCTCCATCAGTCGTTTCTTGCGGGCCCCACGCTCTCTTGTTCTTCTCCTCGCCCGTTCCGCGCCATCTTCATTATTATTGTTATTATTTCTTCTTCTTCATAATAATAATAATAATAATAATATAATAATAATTATTATTATTATAGTTATAATTATAATTATAATTATAATAATAGTAATAATAATAATAATAGTAATAACCGGAAGACGGAGAAAAAAATTACGAGCAAGAAGAAGATGACTCTACTATACTGCCAAAATCATAAAAAGGGGTGAAACACGAGGACTTCCCAGGAGGTCACCCATCCTAGTACTACTCTCGCCCAAGCACGCTTGACTGCGGAGTTCTGATGGGATCCGGTGCTCTAGTGCTGGTAAGATCGCACCCGTTTAACTTATGTTTTCCTTCCTCTTTATGCCTAATCCCCTCCCATCCGCTCCATCAGCCGTCTCTTGTGGGCCCCACGCTCTCTTGTTCTTCTCCCCGCCCGTTCCGCGCCATCTTCATTATTATTGTTATTATTTCTTCTTCATAATAATAATAATAATAATAATAATATAATAATTATTATTATTATTATAATTATAATTATAATTATAATTATAGTAATAATAATAGTAATAATAAAATAATAATAATTATTATTATTATAGTTATAATTAATATTATAATAATAGTAATAATAATAATAATAGTAATAACCGGAAGACGGAGAAAAAAAATTACGAGCAAGAAGAAGATGACTCTACTATACTGCCAAAATCGCAAAAAGGGGTGCAACACGAGGACTTCCCAGGAGGTCACCCATCCTAGTACTACTCTCGCCCAAGCACGCTTAACTACGGAGTTCTGATGGGATCCGGTGCTCTTGTGCTGGTATGATCGCACCAGTTGAACTTGTGTTTTCCTTCCTCTTTAGGCCTAATCCCCTCCCCTCCGCTCCATCAGCCGTCTCGCGGGCCCCACGTTCACTTGTTCTTCTCCCCGCCCGTTCCGCGCCATCTTCATTATTATTTTTATTATTTCTTCTTCTAATAATAATTATAATAATATTATTATTATTATTATTATTATTATTATTATTATAATTATAATTATAGTAATAATAACAATAATAGTAATAACCGAAAGACGGAGAAAAAAAAATTACGAGCAAGAAGAAGATGACTCTAGTATACTGCCAAAATCGGCCCAAGCACGCTTAACTACAGAGTTCTGATGGGATCCGGTGCTCTAGTGCTGGTATGATCACACCCGTTTAACTTATGTTTTCCTTCCTCTATATGCTTAATCCCCTCCCCTTCGCTCCATCAGCCGTCTCTTGCGGGCCCCATGCTCTCTTGTTCTTCTCCCCGCCCGTTCCGCGCCATCTTCATTAATATTGTTATTATTTCTTCTTCTTCATAATAATAATAATAATTATTATTATAGTTATAATTATAATTATAATAATAGTAATAATAACAATAATAGTAATAACCGGAAGACGGAGAAAAATAATTACGAGAAAGAAGAAGATGACTCTACTATACTGCCAAAATCGCAAAAAAGGGTGCAACACGAGGCCTTCCCAGGAGGTCACCCATCCTAGTACTACTCTAGCCCAAGCACGCTTAACTACGGAGTTCTGATGGGATCCGGTGCTCTAGAGCTGGTATGATCGAACCCGTTTAACATATGTTTTCCTTCCTCTTTATGCCTAATCCCCTCCCCTCCGCTCCATCAGCCGTCTCTTGCGGGCCCCACGCTCTCTTGTTCTTCTCCCCGCCCGTTCCACGCCATCTTCATTATTATTATTATTATTTCTTCTTCTTCTTCATAATAATAATAATATAATAATTATAATTATAATTATAATTATAATAATAGTAATAATAACAATAATAGTAATAACCGGAAGACGGAGAAAAAAAAATTGCGAGCAAGAAGAAGATTACTATACTGCCAAAATCGCAAAAAGGGGTGCAACACGAGGACTTCCCAGGAGGTCACCCATCCTAGTACTACTCTCGCCCAAGCACGCTTGTCTGCGGAGTTCTGATGGGATCCGGTGCTCTAGTGCTGGTATGATCGCACCCGTTTAACTTATGTTTTCCTTCCTCTTTATGCCTAATCCCCTCCCCTCAGCTCCATCAGTCGTTTCTTGCGGGCCCCACGCTCTCTTGTTCTTCTCCTCGCCCGTTCTGCGCCATCTTCATTATTATTGTTATTATTTCTTCTTCTTCATAATAATAATAATAATAATAATAATATAATTATTATTATTATTATAGTTATAATTATAATTATAATAATAGTAATAATAATAATAATAGTAATAACCGGAAGACGGAGAAAAAAATTACGAGCAAGAAGAAGATGACTCTACTATACTGCCAAAATCGCAAAATAGGGTGCAACACGAGGGCTTCCCATGAGGTCACCCATCAGCCGTCTCTTGCGGGCCCCACGCTCTCTTGTTCTTCTCCCCGCCCGTTCCGTGCCATCTTCATTATTATTGTTATTATTTCTTCTTCTTCATAATAATAATAATAATATAATTATTATTAATATAGTTATAATTATAATTATAATAATAGTAATAATAACAATAATAGTAATAACCGGAAGACGGAGAAAAATAATTACGAGCAAGAAGAAGATGACTCTACTATACTGCCAAAATCGCAAAAAGGGGTGCAACACGAGGCCTTCCCAGGAGGTCACCCATCCTAGTACTACTCTCGCCCAAGCACGCTTAACTGCGAAGTTCTGATGGGATCCGGTGCTCTAGTGCTAGTATGATCGGACCCGTTTAACTTATGTTTTCCTTCCTCTTTATGCCTAATCCCCTCCCCTCCGCTCCATCAGCCGTTTCTTGCGGGCCCCACGCTCTCTTGTTCTTCTCCTCGCCCGTTCCGCGCCATCTACATTATTATTGTTATTATTTCTTCTTCTTCTTCATAATAATAATAATAATAATATAATAATTATTATTATTATTATTATAGTTATAATTATAATTATAATAATAGTAGTAATAATAATAATAGTAATAACCGGAAGACGGAGAAAAAAATTACGAGCAAGAAGAAGATGACTCTACTATACTGCCAAAATCGCAAAATGGGGTGCAACACGAGGACTTCCCAGGCGGTCACCCATCAGCCGTCTCTTGCGGGCCCCACGCTCTCTTGTTCTTCTCCCCGCCCGTTCCGCGCCATCTTCATTATTATTGTTATTATTTCTACTTCTTCATAATAATAATAATAATATAATTATTATTATTATAGTTATAATTATAATTATAATAATAGTAATAATAACAATAATAGTAATAACCGGAAGACGGAGAAAAATAATTACTAGCAAGAAGAAGATGACTCTACTATACTGCCAAAATCGCAAAAAGGGGTGCAACACGAGGCCTTCCCCGGAGGTCACCCATCCTAGTACTACTCTCGCCCAAGCACGCTTAACTGCGAAGTTCTGATGGGATCCGTTGCTCTAGTGCTAGTATGATCGGACCCGTTTAACTTATGTTTTCCTTCCTCTTTATGCCTAATCCCCTCCCCTCCGCTCCATCAGCCGTTTCTTGCGGGCCCCACGCTCTCTTGTTCTTCTCCTCGCCCGTTCCGCGCCATCTACATTATTATTGTTATTATTTCTTCTTCTTCTTCATAATAATAATAATAATAATATAATAATAATTATTATTATTATAGTTATAATTATAATTATAATAATAGTAGTAATAATAATAATAGTAATAACCGGAAGACGGAGAAAAAAATTACGAGCAAGAAGAAGATGACTCTACTATACTGCCAAAATCGCAAAATGGGGTGCAACACGAGGACTTCCCAGGCGGTCACCCATCAGCCGTCTCTTGCGGGCCCCACGCTCTCTTGTTCTTCTCCCCGCCCGTTCCGCGCCATCTTCATTATTATTGTTATTATTTCTTCTTCTTCATAATAATAATAATAATATAATTATTATTATTATAGTTATAATTATAATTATAATAATAGTAATAATAACAATAATAGTAATAACCGGAAGACGGAGAAAAATAATTACGAGCAAGAAGAAGATGACTCTACTATACTGCCAAAATCGCAAAAAGGGGTGCAACACGAGGACTTCCCAGGAGGTCACCCATCCTAGTACTACTCTCGCCCAAGCACGCTTAACTACGGAGTTCTGATGGGATCCGGTGCTCTTGTGCTGGTATCATCGTACCAGTTTAACTTATGTTTTCCTTCCTCTTTATGCCTAATCCCCTCCCCTCCGCTCCATCAGTCGTCTCTTGCGGGTCCCACGTTCACTTGTTCTTCTTGCCGCCCGTTCCGCGCCATCTTCATTATTATTTTTATTATTTCTTCTTCTAATAATAATTATAATAATAATAATAATAATATTATTATTATTATAATTATAATTATAGTAATAATAACAATAATAGTAATAACCGAAAGACAGAGAAAAAAAATTACGAGCAAGAAGAAGATGACTCTAGTATACTGCCAAAATCGGCCCAAGCACGCTTAACTACAGAGTTCTGATAGGATCCAGTGCTCTAGTGCTGGTATGATCACACCCGTTTAACTTATGTTTTCCTTCCTCTTTATGATTAATCCCCTCCCCTTCGCTCCATAAGCCGTCTCTTGCGGGCCCCATGCTCTCTTGTTCTTCTCCCCGCCCGTTCTGCACCATCTTCATTAATATTGTTATTATTTCTTCTTCTTCATAATAATAATAATAATTATTATTATAGTTATAATTATAATTATAACAATAGTAATAATAACAATAATAGTAATAACCGAAAGACGAAGAAAAAAAAATTACGAGCAAGATGAAGATGACTCTACTATACTGCCAAAATCGCAAAAAGGGGTGCAACACGAGGACTTCCCACGCTCTCTTGTTCTTCTCCCCGCCCGTTCCGCGCCATCTTCATTATTATTGTTATTATTTCTTCTTCATATTAATAATAATAATAATAATATAATAATTATTATTATAGTTAAAATTATAATTATAATAATAGTAATAATAACAATAATAGTAATAACCGGAAGACGGAGAAAAAAAATTACGAGCAAGAAGAAGATGACTCTACTATACTGCCAAAATCGCAAAAAGGGGTGCAACACGAAGACTTCCCAGGAGGTCACCAATCCTAGTACTACTCTCGCCCAAGCACGCTTAACTACAGATTTCTGATGGGATCCGGTGCTCTAGTGCTGGTATGATCACAACCATTTAACTTATGTTTTCCTTCCTCTTTATGCCTAATCCCCTCCCCTCCGCTCCATAAGCCGTCTCTTGCGGGCCCCACAATCTCTTGTTCTTCTTCCCGCCCGTTCCGCGCCATCTTCATTATTAATGTTATTATTTCTTCTTCTTCACAATAATAATAATAATTATTATTATTATAGTTATAATTATAATTATAATTATAATAATAGTAATAAAAACAATAATAGTAATAACCGGAAGATGGAGAAAAAAAATTACGAGCAAGAAGAAGATGACTATACTGCCAAAATCGCAAAAAGGGGTGCAACACGAGGACTTCCCAGTAGGTCACCCATCCTAGTACTACTCTCGCCCAGGCACGCTTAACTGCGAAGTTCTAATGGTATCCGGTGCTCTAGTGCTGGTATGATCACACCCGTTTAACTTATGTTTTCTTTCCACTTTATGCCTAATCCCCCAGTCCGCTCCATCAGCCGTCTCTTGCGGGCCCCACGCTCTCTTGTTCTTCTCCCGCCCGTTCCGCGCCATCTTCATTATTATTGATATTATTTCTTCTTCTTTATAATAATAATAATAATAATAATAATAATAATAATAATAATAATAATATTATTATTATTATTATTATAATTATAGTAATAATAACAATAATAGTAATAATCGAAAGACGGAGAAAAAAATTACGAGCCAGCAGAAGATGACTCTACTATACTGCCAAAATCGCAAAAAGGGGTGCAACACGAGGACTTCCCAAGAGGTCACCCATCCTAGTACTACTCTCGCCCAAGCACGCTTAACTTCGGAGTTCTAATTGGATCCGGTGTTCTAGTACTGATATGATTGCACCTGTTTAACTTATGTTTTCCTTCTCTTTATGCCTAATCCCCTCCCCTCCGCTCCATCAGCCGTCTCTTGCGGGCCCCACGCTCTCTTGTTCTTCTCCACGCTCGTTCCGCGCCATCTTCATTATTATTGTTATGATTTCTTCTTCTTCATAATAATAATAATAATAATAATATAATAGTAATAGTTATTATAGTTATAATTATAATTATAATAATAGTAATAATAACAATAATAGTAATAACCGGAAGACGGAGAAAAAAAATTACGAGCAAGAAGAAGATGACTCTACTATACTGTCAAAATCGCAAAAAGGGGTGCAACACGAGGACTTCCCAGGAGGTCACCCATCAGCCGTCTCTTGCGGGCCCCACGCTCTCTTGTTCTTCTCCCCGCCCGTTCCGCGCCATCTTCATTATTATTATTATTATTTCTTCTTCTTCTTCATAATAATAATAATATAATAATTATAATTATAATTATAATTATAATTAGTAATAATAACAATAATAGTAATAACCGGAAGACGGAGAAAAAAATTACGAGCAAGAAGAAAATGACTCTACTATACTGCCAAAATCGCAAAAAGGGGTGCAACACGAGGACTTCCAAGGAGGTCACCCATCCTAGTACTACTCTCGCCCAATCACGCTTAACTACAGAGTTCTGATGGGATCCGGTGCTCTAGTGCTGGTATGATCACAACAATTTAAATTATGTTTTCCTTCCTCTTTAAGCCTAATCCCCTCCCCTCCGCTCCATAAGCCGTCTCTTGCGGGCCCCACGCTCTCTTGTTCTTCTCCCCGCCCGTTCCGCGCCATCTTCATTATTATTGTTATTATTTCTTCTTCTTCACAATAATAATAATAATAATAATAATAATAATATAATTATTATTATAATTATTATAGTTATAATTATAATTATAATAATAGTAATAATAATAATAATAGTAATAACCGGAAGACGGAGAAAAAAATTACGAGCAAGAAGAAGATGACTATACTGCCAAAATCGCAAAAAGGGGTGCAACACAAGGACTTCCCAGTAGGTCACCCATCCTAGTACTACTCTTGCCCAGGCACGCTTAACTGCGAAGTTCTGATGGGATACGGTGCTCTAGTGCTGGTATGATCGCACCCGTTTAACTTATGTTTTCCTTCCTCTTTATGCCTAATCCCCTCCCCTCCGCTCCATCAGCCGTCTCTTGCGGGGCCCACGCTCTCTTGTTCTTCTTCCCGCCCGTTCCGCGCCATCTTCATTATTATTGATATTATTTCTTCTTCTTTATAATAATAATAATAATAATAATAATATAATAATAATAATTATTATTATTATTATTATTATTATAATTATAATTATAGTAATAATAATAATAATAGTAATAACCTAAAGACGAAGAAAAAAAATTACGAGCAAGAAGAAGATGACTCTACTATACTGCCAAAATCGCAAAAAGGGGTGCAACACGAGGACTTCCCAGGAGGTCACCCATCCAAGTACTACTCTCGCCCAAGCACGCTTAACTACGAAGTTCTGAGGGGATCCGGTGCTCTAGTGCTGGTATGATCGCACCCGTTTAACTTATGTTTTCCTTCCTCTTTATGCCTAATCCCCTCCCCTCCGCTCCATCAGCCGTCTCTTGCGGGCCCCACTCTCTCTTGTTCTTCTCCCCGCCCGTTCCACGCCATCTTCATTATTATTGTTATTATTTCTTCTTCTTCTTCATAATAATAATAATAATATAATAATAATAATAATAATGATAATTATAGTTATAATTATAATTATAATTATAATTATAATAATAGTAGTAATAATAGTAATAATAACAATAATAGTAATAACCGGAAGACGGAGAAAAAAAATTACGAGCAAGAAGAAGATTACTATACTGCCAAAATCGCAAAAAGGGGTGCAACACGAGGACTTCCCATGAGGTCACCCATCCTAGTACTACTCTCGCCCAAGCACGCTTGTCTGCAGAGTTCTGATGGGATTCGGTGCTCTAGTGCTGGTATGATCGCACCCGTTTAACTTATGTTTTCCTTCCTCTTTATGCCTAATCCCCTCCCCTCCGCTCCATCAGCCGTTTCTTACGGGCCCCACGCTCTCTTGTTCTTCTCCTCGCCCGTTCCGCGCCATCTTTATTATTATTGTTATTATTTCTTCTTCTTCATAATAATAATAATAATAATATAATAATAATAATTATTATTATAGTTATAATTATAATTATAATAATAGTAATAATAATAATAATAGTAATAACCGGAAGACGGAGAAAAAAATTACGAGCAAGAGGAAGATGACTCTACTATACTGCCAAAATCGCAAAATGGGGTGCAACACGAGGGCTTACCATGAGGTCACCCATCAGCCGTCTCTTGCGGGCCCCACGCTCTCTTGTTCTTCTCTCCGCCCGTTCCGCGCCATCTTCATTATTATTGTTATTATTTATTCTTCTTCATAATAATAATAATAATATAATAATTATTATTATAGTTATAATTATAATTATAATAATAGTAATAATAACAATAATAGTAATAACAGGAAGACGGAGAAAAATAATTACGAGCAAGAAGAAGATGACTCTACTATACTGCCAAAATCGCAAAAAGGATGCAACACGAGGCCTTCCCAGGAGGTCACCCATCCTAGTACTACTCTCGCCCAAGCACGTTTAACTGCGGAGTTCTGATGGGATCCGGTGCTCTAGTGCTGGTATGATCGAACCCATTTAACTTATGTTTTCCTTCCTCTTTATGCCTAATCCCCTCCCCTCCGCTCCATCAGTTGTCTCTTGCGGGCCCCACGCTCTCTTGTTCTTCTCCCCGCCCATTCCATGCCATCTTCATTATTATTATTATTATTTCTTCTTCTTCTTCTTCATAATAATAATAATAATATAATAATAATAATGATAATGATAATTATAATTATAATTATAATTATAATAATAGTAATAATAATAGTAATAATAACAATAATAGTAATAACCGGAAGACGGAGAAAAAAATTACGAGCAAGAAGAAGATTACTATACTGCCAAAATCGCAAAAAGGGGTGCAACACGAGGACTTCCCACGAGGTCACCCATCCTAGTACTACTCTCGCCCAAGCACGCTTGTCTGCGGAGTTTTGATGGGATCCGGTGCTCTAGTGCTGGTATGATTGTAACGCCCCGCAATCGCTCGGAGCGTTACGCTGAGTCGGATTGAATGAATCAAATGCTGGTTACATTTGAAATGTTGGATTTTGGGAAGAAGGATTAATCGAGTTGGTTTCAATGTGCAGATGGCTAGCGGGTTCGATGGAAATCAGGTGTTCGTTCCGAACATTACTGAATAGCTGAATGGAAGCGATAATGTCGTCTTCCTTAATCCGATCGGTCAGATAATTTGGAGAGCACGGCCTGCTCGCACGGCCATACCAGTTGAGTAGATCGCGCTTGCATCGGACCACGGGTTCAAGGGATTGGCCGTATCGGCAAGACAGGATGCCTAACGGGATCAATCATTATGAGTGGGCTTTTTCCCTTCTCCTCTACTCCTTCATGCCTAATAATATGGAAAACACATAAAAGGCTTGAACACTTGGGCTGGAACATTGAGAATTACTACACTGAGACGTGCATAGAGTGTACGTCGTTGGCTTGGTAGGATTGTGGCTTGAAACGATTATGCGTTGGATAGTTGGATGTGATAGCTGGATTATACATTTGAGGCAGTCGGTTGGATACTTGGGATTTTACTTGGACGGTTGGAATGATACTTTGAGGCAATGGTAATATCGGGAATTCGGGCGAGCGAACGTGCATCCGTGCGCGAGTATCACTGAGTCGCTTTGTCTTGCAAAGTAAGCAGTTGTGGTTCGAATCCGAACAACTGCATCGATGAGGGCGTTGTGTCGCTTGATGGGGCATCGTGCCACGAATGGGGCATTGTGCCACTGAAACGGCATTGTGCCATGGGATTTTCCTTCGAGCAAGGGTGTTGCACCAAATTGGACTCTATGTTGAGAAGAGGCATCGTGCCTATGGAAACACTTGCCTTGGGCTATATGTTGAGGTCGAGATTTGGATCTCTTGGTTGGATATGTTGGAAGAATGGTTATGGATATTTGGTTGGATATCGGTTGAACGAGTCTAGGATCGCTTGGTGGGGCGAGAATGTTCGATCCTCTCGTCATACCTACTTGGTGTCTGCATGTCACGGACAACCTGTATTGCACAGGGTTTGGTCTTCTCGAACGGGAGCTCCGGGGCACCGGGACCGTTCGGCCATGGAGGAGACAACTGGGTAACGCGTCTTTGGCGCGGTGCCAGCGGTTGGCAATCGATCCAGGTGGGTTAGCTACTTAGCGCTGTTTTAAGAAGAACCGCATATGATCAGTCCGATCATACGTCCTTTATGGCTTGGCCAGTGACTTCATATAGATAAGAGTTGGTTTGCTTTACTTTGGATGGTTTGTGCTTCGCGTAGGCGCGGCCACCTTGCCTCGGCAAGAGTGTGCACTCGAGATTGGATATATAAACTGTTGGTTGAGGATGGATATTGAGGCGAGACTGATGGTTCGATATGGTATCGTGCAAGCGATAGCATTGAGTTAGACGGATCGGTTATATAAATGCTTGTCGTTTGGTTTGAGATTGAATGCTTGCATGCGTAGATTGCTTTACTTCTTTCCTTAATATGTCATTCATATGCCATAAAACGAATCTAGAATTCAACTAGAAAGATCACCATATATCTGTGTGCATTCACTATTTTTACTTAGTGTCATTTTAGGCGAGTGAGTTATCCCGCTCACCAGTACGGTTGTGTACTGACCCACGTTTGTGGGCAATATTTTAGGTACACAGGCGTAGTGGCGCTGCTTGGATATACGGGACAAGATGTATGAACTGTAAGTACCTTTGTGGGCTAGAGAAATGAGCAAGAGAATTTCATCGTCTCCGTGGCATCGCCTTTGTGGCATTGACTCGGGGCATTCCATTTGGACCCAATTGTGAGCTTCGCTGCATATACTCTGTTTGTGTCCTTGGTACACTAATCGGCTTCCGCTGTAACTTGGTTGTTTCGATGATAACTTTGGTGTTTGATAACATCGCCTTGTACGAGCGCAACTCCAAGCTCGTACGGCATCACGTCCCGATGGGAACGATTGTCCTGCGGGAGAGCTGCAACGTGGTGATTCACGTTCAGTAGGGACTATCGAGCTTGCGGGAGATTGGGGCATGACAGATTGGTATCAGAGCGCCTGGTTCATTTCTTCGGACTTGGTCCTTCGCTTCATCACAAACTCTAAAAATCGCTTCCGCGTGTCGTCTAGCTCTTGACTCTACTCAGTGCCGCATCGAATGTTTCATGCAATAAGTCTATTTATTGCTAGTTGTGGCTGCATATTATTCTTTGTTGGTTGCCTTGGTTGGTTTTCGTAGGATCGCTTAGTCTCGTTAGGCGTTGTTGCATTCGTGCAGCAAGTTGGTTGGCGTTGTTGCATTTGTGCAACAAGTGTGGGCTTTTGTTGGGTTGGCTTGGCTTAGCGTTCGGGAGTTTCTGATTGCCTCAATGGATCAGTTGGTTGGCTAACGAGATTTGGCTGTGCGGCATGTTTTGAGTAGAAACATTTGATGAGAATGGATCCTTGCACGGGTTGCTCGTCTAGCGATTGTGTTGGGAATAAGTTAGAATTTTGACTGTAGCGCATCGGTTGGGCAAGTCTGAGTTTGGCTCGGGAATATACGGATAAGTTGGTACGAGTTGCTCGTACAACAAAAGTGTGAAACCATTGGGTATTGGGCTGGACTATTTGAAAGACAATCATTGCACGATTGCTCGTGTTGAGAAAGTATCAGACGGTTTGAGAAAAAGTTGGATAATTCAAGCATTGCCTGAGTTTTGTGTCAAACTCGAATTGGGAAAGGCATGATCACACCTAAGGGATAGTTCGAACGGATCTTGGATCCATGCAAGGAATCGTAATGCGAGTAGCGACTTGATTCGAAGTGGTATATGGGATCAAACGTGGTGAGCAAGGCATTGGAAAATGTTTTGGTTGGACATCAAATGAAAATTGCCTGAATGAACTCGGGTAATGAGAAAATAAGTTGGTTGGTGCAAGTCGGTTGAGTTGGGAAGAATGAAAATAAAGCAAGCGAATTTTAAGTTGAGCATATCGTGAACGGACTGGTGCAAATGAAAGCATCGTTGGGCTTAAGAGATGAGCGGAATCAGAACGAACATTTGGGTTACGCTTGAACAAGCGATGGGTGAATCGAATGATAGCGAGCACGGACTACAATTTTGGGTAATGCATTTGAGCTGTTGGTTGAGTAACGAAATACGACTTGGCTTGTAGGGCAAAGCGATGGATTCACACAAACTTGAAGGATTTTGGATATTGCTGCTCGAGGAGTCGACTCAAGTTAAGCTGAAATGAAATTTTTGGGCAAGATGTTGCAACGATGGAAGACGGATTCTCCGGAAGACGTGGACGGATTGTGGCAACAACGGAGGGCAAGATTGTGGCGGACGAACTTTTGAAGATAGCTAAATGTGAGAGCAACGTCGGAGCAAATTACTGTGTTGCTCGAGTAAGTTGGACGTGCATTGTGGAACATGGCAATTCGGAAATTTGATGGATTCAGGACAGAAAGACGGATTGATGGAAGACGGTTTCAACGAGCGCGGTTCTCGGTTTCGGAAACTTCACTCGGGTGAATGGTTGGATTTTGATTCTGATTTTGGAGATGAGATATAGCATGGTTTATAGTAACTGTCCATCGTGATGATTACAATTGTCGAGCGCAGCTTCGGGACAGCTGACCCTAAGCGACTTGACCGCTGAATCGGATATGAATATGGTAGACCCATAGAACGACCCTTGAGGCAGCGTATTTGGGAATGCGTCGAGGGCAGATGTGAGCAATGATTTGACTTATCGACTGAGTGTTGGATTCGAGAGACTCTTGGGATAGTCTTCACACTACAAGAATAAGCGGGATTAGCGACGTATTTTAGCGACTCCAAGTAAAAACGTCGCTAAATTAGCGACTCGGTAAAAATCGTCGCTAGTCGTCGCTAAATGGCGACATTTAGCGACGTTTAGCGACTTTTATTAAGATTTTAAACGAATAGTCGCTATAAGTTCAATTAAGGTCGCTAAACGTCGCTAATATATCTGATTTAGCGACGTTTAGCGTCGTAATTAGCGACGTATATATGAAAAACATTTAGCAACGTATTTAGCGACGTCGTATCTATCGTTGGCGTCGCTAATTTTTATTTTAGCGACGTTTTTATTGGACGTCGCTAAACGTCGCTAAATTTTGTTTAATTAGGGCTCAGGTTTCTTTTCTCGATCTATCGAAAATTTCGAAAACGTTTCGATTTCCCCCGCCCCCCCCCCCCCTCTCCGGCGACCGGGTCTCCACGGCTGCGGCTACTCCGGCATCCCCCTCCTCCTCCTCGAGCTCTAGGTAATCTCTCTCTCTCTCTCTCTCTCTCTCATGTGACACTGACACAAGACACACTTGACAGACACGACACACGCACACAGACACACACGACACACACGACACACACACACACACGCAGACACATACACACGACACACATACACGACACACACACAGACGCAGACACACACACGACACACACACGACACACAGACGCATACACACACACAGACGCAGATTAGGGTTAGGGTTAGGTTTAGGAGAATGTTGCTTGCTTTGAGATCAAAACTTACTATGTACCAACAACTTACTATGTACCACAGACGCAGATTAGGGTTAGGGTTGACTAAAAAAAACTATATATCTTATGATTATGAGTCAAAACTTACTATGTACCAACAACTTTTCTCGTTTTAAAATCTGTTTCATCTCCACCGAATATTCTAGCCATACCAAAATCTGGAATTTTGGGGTCCATGTCCTTGTCAAGGAGAATGTTGCTTGCTTTGAGATCTCTATGTATAACTCTTAATCGTGAATCTTGATGGAGATAGAGAAGTCCACGAGCAATTCCTAGGATAATCTGGTACCGTGTCTGCCAATCCACTAATGCTCCTTTCTCTTTATCTAGAAGCAATTGTAATGTGTCATAAGTTTTCAAGTTCTGCCAAAATAGGTAAAACTTTCTATCATATGAAAATTTTAATTAACATAACAAAATCATAAGTATTTAAGTAAAGACAATTTTAATATTTCATCCCCTTGTACTCATATATCAACATCATTTCATCCCCTTGTATGCAGCAACCGAGAAGTCGGACAAGGTTTCTGTGCTGGAGTTTGGCAATGAGCACCACCTCATTCCTGAATTCTTCAAGGCCTTGATATGATGTTCTAGCCAGTCTCTTTACAGTTATATCCTGATTAGTGTCTAGGAATTAAATCTGTGTGATAAATTTTTTTGGCGCAGACCAAAATAAACCAAAATGAGTTTTGAAATTTGGCTTGTAGTTCACTAGAGTACACAATATGGAGACAAAATATACTTGTTGGACTTAGCAAGCTACTCCCATCTTCAGATATAAATTTGGTATCAAAGTCTACCTGTCTTTAGGTTATATAAGACTGGAATTTGAAAATAGCTCAACCATACGTGTGTGTAGGTGTATAAGACCTAGGCATCAATTGTTAGTTGTAGTGTGAGTTTGGGTTTTTGCATTTGGGGGATGTGAGAGTGTCGGGTTCCTCAGTCAGTGCACACTGTGAAAACTGGTTTTGTGTGTGTGCACAGTGTGCCTCAACCACTGTGTCTCAGTGTATCAGTCGAGCCACTGGTTTTGTGTGTGTGTCTTAGATACTACTATTTACTTTAATCTTTATCATCCAAATCTCATAATTCAATTTCAATTTCAATTGCAAAGAATTATCATTATTATAAGATATTATGGTATCATTATTATACTGCTAATTCTTTGTTTTCATCTATCTTACCAGATGGCACCCAAGAGAGCGACACCTCCTACTGTTAAGGAAGAAGTGATGCCTCCTACTGTTAAGGAGGAAGAGATACCACCTGCGGGGAGTTCCAGTCACCCAGCACCTATCGCGGCTGTATCTCAGACGGGGAGTTCCAGTCACCCAGCACCCATAGCGGAGCTTGATAACATAAACGCTGTTTATGCGCAGTATTTGAGGGACTGGTATCAGCCCCGTTTTGGAAATCCTCAAGATTGATACTATAATGTTTCATATACTTATATATTATGCATTTTGTGTTACTGTGATACTCTGATACTTATATATTATATATTTTGTGATGCTGTTTATGCCCATTTTGTGTGACTGTGATACTTTTATAACTGTGATACTTTTATTGTCTGTCTATAATGTTTGTGTTCCATCGAAGGGGTCGGCGAACCCATAGAATTCAACGGAGGGTTGCTCCGGGTCTATTTTTAATTACAAATTTATAAATTAGAGGAATAATAGTTTGGAACAATTCAGTTTTTTTTTAAATTTTTTTGTACATTTAGCGACGTATTTAGCGACGTTTAGCGACGTCTAGCGACGTTTTTATAAGTCGCTAAACAAGTCGCTAATTAGCGACGTATAAATAGCCGTCGCTAACAACGTCGCTAAACGTCGCTAAATATGTCGCTGTACGTCGCAAATTGCTGACATGGCAGTACTGCCAGGTCATTAAAGACGTCGCTGTTACGTCGCTATAAAAGTCGCTAATGAGCGACGTTTAGCGACTTTAATAAACGTCGCTATTTCGTGACGCCGCGTCGCTAAACGTCGCTACATTTAGCGACTCAATAAAGTCGCTAAAAAACGTCGGCATAGCGACGTTTAGCGACGTTTTTCCGTTCAGCGACTTGGTTTTTTCCGACTGCGTTAAAACGTCGCTAATTACGTCGCTAAACTCGTTTAGCGACGTTTTATTGTCATTTGGCGATGTTTTTTGACGACTGTGATGCAGCCAGAAGATCGAAGCGATGGTGGAAGTAGCCTAGTCAATTGATGAGATTCAGAGTCGCAGATTTTTATCGATGGCATCGCCTCTGACTCATCGTGCCTGGAAGGGAATAGCATTCATATGAATTGACGACTGTGAAACTAGCTCATGAAGTTAAAGCAACGGCTCGTTCAGATCAAATCCTTGCGAATACTGGAAGGGACAGATTTGCTTCAGATTTACAAGATGTCTCGAAACTTATTCTGGGAAGCGTGCTCGTTCGGAAGGCAAAGGTGATATTCTATGCTTCGAGGCAGTGGAAGAAGCGCGAAGAACTATTCCATGCGCAACCTAAGAATTATGGCGAGTGTGTCCACGTTGAAATCGTGGCGACACTATCCCTTTGGCGTGGCGACGAGATCTTCGTGGATCACACAAACCTCAATATAGATGTTCACCCTGTGAGATTTTGAGATGGCAGGAAATGTGTTAGACTGAGCTGATCAAGACAAAGTTGATATTTGGGTAGTCGCCTAGCTTGGGTAGTATCAGTTGAGATTATCGTTCGGTGAACGAGATTTTATTTGGAGATGTGGCTAGTACTGATTTTCAAAAATAGTTGGATGGTTTGAGTTGGAACGCAAACTCATTGAGTCGGTGGAAAATCTGCATAATTGAGAATATCGCTCGAACGAATGTGTTGGGATGGAAATCGTGATTCAGTTTAATTGGGAGCAAAACAAATGGATGCCTCGAACATAAAGATACCCTTGTAACTTATTCAAATTTGCTATCGCAAAGTTCGGCTGAAATGCATGTATTTTAGGGACGCCTTAAATATGTGTATCGATCCAAAACTAAGCGATACGAGAAATTCGTGTTGAGCTGCAAGGAAGATGTGGGAATTAGTAGAATTTGTACGAGCGTTCAGCAAAACGAGATGCGGAGTCAGAATCGTGAATATGTGAGTTGCTTAGAGCAGATCTTGGATTGGATTATGACTTGTGATAGGAATAAGTACCAGCACGGTTCGTGGACGAACCTGATTCTAAGTGGTATATTATGTAATGCCCCGCAACCGCTCGGAGCATTACGCTGAGTCCGATTGAATGAATCAAATGTTGGTTACATTTGAAATGTTGGATTTTGGGAAGAAGGATTAATCGAGTTGGTTTCAATATGCAGATGGCTAGCGGGTTCGATGGAAATCAGGTGTTCGTTCCGAACAGTACTGAATAGAGGAATGGAAGCGATAATACCGTCTTCCTTAATCCGATCGGTCGGATGATTTGGAGAGCACGGCCTGCTCGCACGGTCATACCAGTTGAGTAGATCGCGCTTGCATCGGACCACGGGTTCAAGGGATTGGCCGTATCGGCAGGACAGGATGCCTAACGGGATCAATCATTGTGAGTGGGCTTTTTCCCTTCTCCTCTACTCCTTCATGCCTAATAATATGGAAAACACGTAAAAGGCTTGAACACTTGGGCTGGAACATTGAGAATCACTATACTGAGGCGTGCATAGAGTGTACGTCGTTGGCTTGGTAGGATTGTGGCTTGAAACGATTATGCGTTGGATAGTTGGATATGATAGCTGGATTATACATTTGAGGCAGTCGGTTGGATACTTGGGATTTTACTTGGACGGTTGGAATGATACTTTGAGGCAATGGGAATATCGGGAATTCGGGCGAGCGAACGTGCATCTGTGCGCGAGTATCACTGAGTCGCTTTGTCTTGCAAAGCGAGCAGTTATGGTTCGAAATCGAACAACTGCATCGGCGAGGGCGTTGTGTCGCTTGATGGGGCATCGTGCCACGAATGGGGCATTGTGCCACTGAAACGACATTGTGCCATGGGATTTTGCTTCGAGCAAGGGTGTTGCACCAAATTGGACTCTGTGTTGAGAAGAGGCATCGTGCCTATGGAAACACTTGCCTTAGGCTATATATCGAGGTCGAGATTTGGATCTCTTGGTTGGATATGTTGGAAGAATGGTTATGGATATTTGGTTGGATATCGGTTGAACGAGTCTAGGATCGCTTGGTGGGGCGAGAATGTTCGATCCTCTCGTCATACCTACTTGGTGTCTGCATGTCACGGACAACCTGTATTGCACAGGGTTTGGTCTCCTCGAACGGGAGCTCCGGGGCACCGGGACCGTTCGGCCATGGAGGAGACAACTGGGTAACGCGTCTTGGGCACGGTGCCAGCGGTTGGCAATCGATCCAGGTGGGTTAGCTACTTAGCGCTGTTTTGAGGAGAACCGCATATGATCAGTCCGATCATACGTCCTTTATTGCTTGGCCATTGACTTCATATAGATAAGAGTTGGTTTGCTTTACTTTGGATGGTTTGTGCTTCGCGTAGGCGCGGCCACCTTGCCTCAGCAAGAGTGTGCACTCGAGATTGGATATATAAACTATTGGTTGAGGATGAATATTGAGGCGAGACTGATGGTTCGATATGTTATCGTGCAAGCGATAGCATTGAGTTAGACGGGTCGATTATATAAATGCTTGTCGTTTGGTTTGAGATTGAATGCTTTCATGCGTAGACTGCTTTACTGCTTTCCTTAACATGTCATTCATATGCCATGAAACGAATCTAGGATTCAACTAGAAAGATGACCATATATCTGTGTGCATTCGCTATTTTTACTTAGTGTCTGTCACGCCCCAGTCCCAAAAATACGTAGGACTAGGACACGTAAGCATGCCAGCCGTATGGATATGGCAACTCCAATATATGGAAACCAAATCCACACGTACGCTGTAATATGAATATCAAATCCACAAGTGGTATAAACATATGTCACAAGTCACAGGGTATAATCTAGATCTCATCCACGAAAATCAAATATGAATAAATAACCAATGTCTATGAAACTAAATCTCAATAAGGAGTATCTAAGGATGATAGTTGGATGGAAACAAATCCACTACCAACTCAAATGGAAAAGAAAATACAATATAAGTACAACACCATCAAACAATATAAGTACCAGCTATCAATCACGGCTCGAGAGAAGACATCCACGAAGCATCTATAGCCATCCAAATCTGCGCTCCTGCAAATACTCAAGAAAAGGTACACCTGGCAGTGGACCAGGTCCTCAGAGGGACGTAACAAGATACAGAAAATATGAGCCAACTTGAATACAGTAGACATGCATATAATTTGAAAATAAATAAGTACGCTGTACAAGACAATCTATATGAATGCAAATAAGGATAACTTTTCGACGTATGGGCAAGGGTAGTCTACTCGATCTAAGCCTCACAACTCATGCACTCGTCCATGAACATCATCAGCCGGCATACCTCGGGGGTAGCGACCCTCGGACTCCATCAATCGACATACCTCAGGGGTAGCGACCATCGGACACGACCCACCATAGTGCGTGCTAGTGACTACGGTATTGCCAGAGTGGTTAAAGCCCATACGCCTAATGATTGTCCTCTATGATACTAAGTGTCAAGTGTGTGTCAATATATCTAATATATAGTCATGACTGAAGGAACTACACATGCAATAAATAAACATAATGAAATAATTATACAAAAATATACTAAGCATGTAAAATACTGTAAACAACTTGGCAAGGTATCTTGCCTGGGGTCCTGCTGCTGGTATGAATCAGAGTCCAAGTCACAGTCCAAATAGCCTATGTATTACAAATTTATCACGTCAAAAGATAATTTATTTTAATTTATTTAATTCTGTAATAATTACTCTAAAATCCTATTTTAATCTTATTATTCTGATTTTTAGGTTAATGCCTAGATTTTTGTCCAAAGGAATTGAATTTTATCGACTCGAGACTCATGGCACGCAAATCGAGGCGACCTATTGACCAAAAAGTCAACTGACACAAACTTGACTTTCATGCAAGAATTCCTGTAGATTTCAGCGTTAAAAATATGCTGGAATTTATGGCTCGTCCGAATTCAAATTCGTTTGGAAATTATGGCACATACAAGTTTCGTATCGTGCAGCGATGGTTAAATTTTACCCTAGAAGTTCTACAGAATTAACAATATATAAATACTTCGAAATAAATTTTGGGAAAAACATATGTCAATGATCTCGATATTAGCTTTCCGAAACTTTAAACGGTTCGCGATTCTGATTCCTGGTTCTCCCGGAATCACGAAAACATCGAAACACGTCTATTTTCGGACATGCTGTGTTCTACGAATTTTCCAGAATTTAATAATAATAATTTCGTAAAACAAATTATATAATCAGAAAGCTAACCTCAATATCTTTCTAACACAAAAAACTAGGCCTCATTTGGAGTCCGGACCTATGCGCAATGGCTTCTGGAAGATGAAGGAACCCTAGATGGCAATTCTCCAAAATTCGGCTGAAGAAAAAAACCCTAGAAATAAACTTAAACTAATATATATATAGAGGAGAGAGAAAGCAGTCGCGGCTCAGATCTTGACACGTGGCAGCCATCCAACGCTGCCCACCCCGCAGTCACTGACAGGCGGGCCCGACACTGTTTGCTGCGGGAGGTTGACAGGTGGGCCCCCTGTTTGCTGATTGGGCAGAAATAATTTCTTTTTGGGTTTTCTTTTTCGGAAAATAGTTTTTAATTCAGTTTTTGATAATTAACTCAAAATAAATACTAAAAGTAATCAGAAAATTCCCAAAAATTTATAGAAAATATATTTTATTATTTAGAACCTAAAATAAAAGTTTGGGATATTTTTATTTAAGTTTGAACATAAAATAAATTCTTCAAAATCCTAGAAAATTAGTGTTACTAGTTTTTAATTAACTAAAAATTATGGAAAAATCCCAATAATCTAAAATAGCCTAAAATAATTCTAAATAAATATTTATATAAGTAAATATACTAAAAAAATTTATTTTCTAATTAACTAAGAGAATATTCTAAATAAATTCAACATCTATAATAAATATAATAATATAAAATATACATAAAATACCTATTTCGGGTGAGGGAGTTTACAATCTACCCAACTTAAAACAATTTCGTCCTCGAAATTAAAATAAGGCATAATTTGTTAAATTCTTCACATTCATACATAAGGTACGTCAAACGCAATCTCTTCCAAAAATTTAAATAACAAAATCTATTCAAATCTATCGCGATCATTTCAAAATTAAGATAATCATTGTTCAAATCAAAATTCAACCTATTGTAATCTCTTCTCACTTTTCCAACTCATCAATATCCAAATTTAAATTGAATCCATATAATATCTTCAAGATTTAAATAACCCATATCAAATTTTACCTCACGATCTCCAAGTATCATAATCTCCTCTAGAAGTAATTCGAGTCCAATATTATTCCTATTTTCACTTATAAATTTTTTTTTTCAACTTTTTAAATTCCATTCACATCCTCAATATTTCAAATAGGTAGTCCAATCATCAAAATTTTTTTTTTTTTTTTTTAAATCATCAAATTGAAAAATAATTTAAATGCAGTCCACCAATGTTCAAGTCTGAAATTATATATTTATCCTTCAAATTCAAATTGATGATTTTACCTTCAATACTCAAAAATTTAAATTATGTACTTAAGGTATAAATATTGGGTCCTCAATATCAAGATTTTTAAAATTCATTAATCATCATCATCTTAGTCATTCTTCTAAAATTCTTAAAATTAAATGGCTTGAACCTCTCCCAATCTAATCTTACTCGATCACAATCTAAAAGAAATTCCTCTCGAGTTGCCAATGCACTGCTACCCAACTTAGAATTTACCCATCTATCACAGAAGGCTATATACTTTAAGAAAAATATTCCTTAATTTATTTACTCATACTATTCAATTATTAAAGTTTTAACACCAAACATATCACCTATGATATACCCTTAATCAATTATAAAAAAGTGTCACTAAGTCATGTGATTAGCCTTATGGAGTATATCTAGTACTATCAGTGTCAACTTATACCAGCACGAGGTTTCGTCTTTTCGAAATAGGGGAAGACGGAGAGCAATAATAAAGAATTCAAGGTGAAGGTGACAGAATACGAGTACGAGGTTCAAAGAGATTAAGGAATTCGAAAAGAGAGTTGTCAGGACAGTTGTGGATTGAAATCCTATTTTTGGTAACTTCCTATTTACATGCGCGTATCAGTACAGTTATATAACCGATACGATGTGTCAGACATATCTAGGGGCAAGTATATCCGTCTAATACCATATATCTCAATCCACGTAAAGTAGTCATGCGAAGAGCGAACCAAGCGCACTAAGGTTAGCTAGACCTTAATATACCGATTCTGATTAGGCAATTGTATCATTATGTGCACCCAATAATACATATGCCATGAGCAAGCTCGATAAAAGAATAAGCTTACAAAAACTAGGCTATAATAGCAGCATAATCAAGGTAGTACAGAAAATATAAGTACGCTGGATTATGATGAAAGAAGGTACAAATTAATTCAAGTTCGCAGAAGCAAAAACAACATAAGCAATAATAATAAAAACCCTACAATCTCTACAGTTGTCATACTAACTCCCTGTCTAAGTCGTTAGTCGACTAAATTGGGGTATAGCCTCTAAGTTCTACAGTCTGATGAAACATTATCTTCTTATGCTAGCACACAGTTAATGTCATTCAGCTACACTTCAATAATAGGGCAGAAGACTATGTGATACTATGTTGTGAGGTATACTACCCAACTTATAACAATAAACTAGTACTGTAATTATCTTAAGCATACCGTAGAAACTCCTGTTAAGGTCTACGAGAAGGGGTCTTGGTACTTATTAGGGTATCCTCTATACTAGGTTCAAACATTATGGTAAAATTTCTAACTAACTCTAGTAGTGTCTATACTACTCTCAAGTCTTCATAATACATCAAGGGATAATGGTAAACCAATCTATAGAAAAGAAATTCTAGGGTTCACTAGATATTCTAAACTTAGTGGTGTCTATATCCCCGTTGTATTCTTAATAGGTGTGCTACCATATTTATTATTCTAATAATAGGGGTTCCTATATTCTAGCAGAAGGCTATACTCAAAGAACTATTAGGGAAGTACAGGAATCAAGCGGGATGCAATTATCCAGATGGAATGGATTGGAAGGAGAGCGAATCATAGTCAATTATGGATGAGATCCTATACTCTATTCCTAGGTGCAGGCTTGTTCGGTACAATAACGTAACCGAGACAATATGCTCTAGACCTGCATGGGCCACCATAAAAATATGTCACGCCCCAGTCCCAAAAATACGTAGGACTAGGACACGTAAGCATGCCAGCCGCATGGATATGGCAACTCCAATATATGGAAACCAAATCCACACGTACGCTGTAATATGAATATCAAATCCACAAGTGGTATAAACATATGTCACAAGTCACAGGGTATAATCTAGATCTCATCCACGAAAATCAAATATGAATAAATAACCAATGTCTATGAAACTAGATCTCAATAAGGAGTATCTAAGGATGATAGTTGGATGGAAACAAATCCACTACCAACTCAAATGGGAAAGTAAATACAATATAAGTACAACACCATCAAACAATATAAGTACCAGCTATCAATCACGGCTCGAGAGAAGACGTCCACGAAGCATCTATAGCCATCCAAATCTGCGCTCCTCCAAATACTCAAGAACAGGTACACCTGGCAGCGGACCAGGTCCTCAGAGGGATGTGACAAGATACAAAAAATACGAGCCAACTTGAATATAGTAGACATGCATATAATTTAAAAATAAATAAGTACGCTGTACAAGACAATCTATATGAATGCAAATAAGGACAACTTTTCGACGTATGGGCAAGGGTAGTCTACTCGATCTAAGCCTCATAACTCATGCACTCGTCCATGAACATCATCAGCCGGCATACCTCGGGGGTAGCGACCCTCGGACTCTATCAATCGACATACCTCGGGGGTAGCGACCATCGGACACGACCCACCATAGTGCGTGCTAGTGACTACGGTATTGCCAGAGTGGTTAAAGCCTATACGCCTAATGATTGTCCTCTATGATACTAAGTGTCAAGTGTGTGTCAATATATCTAAAATATAGTAATGACTGAAGGAACTACACATGCAATAAAGAAACATAATGAAATAATTATACAGAAATATACTAAGCATGTAAAATACTGTAAACAAGTTGGCAAGGTATCTTGCCTGGGGTCCTGCTGCTGGTATGAATCAGAGTCCAAGCCACAGTCCAAATAGCCTATGTATTACAAATTCATCACGTCAAAAGATAATTTATTTTAATTTATTTAATTCTGTAATAATTACTCTAAAATCCTATTTTAATCTTATTATTCTGATTTTTAGGTTAATGCCTAGATTTTGTCCAAAGGAATTGAATTTTATCGACTCGAGACTCATGGCACGCAAATCGAGGCGATCTGTTG
>JAYESA010000210.1:210000-275000 GCA_036927795.1 Iris macrosiphon | reverse complement strand
TAATTATTATTATTATTATTATAATTATAGTAATAATAACAATAATAGTAATAACCGAAAGACGAAGAAAAAAAATTACGAGCAAGAAGAAGATGACTACTATACTGCCAAAATCGCAAAAATGGGTGAAACACAAGGACTTCCTGGGAGGTGTCACCCATCCTAGTACTACTCTCGCCCAAGCACGCTTAATTACAGAGTTCTGATGGGATCCGGTGCTCTAGTGCTATTATAATCGCTCCATTTTAAATTATGTTTTCCTTCCTCTTTATGCCTAATCCCCTCCCCTCCGCTCCATCAGCCGTCTCTTGCGGGCCCCACGCTCTCTAGTTCTTCTCCCCGCCCGTCCGCGCCATCTTCATTATTATTGTTATTATTACTTCTTCTTCTTTATAATAATAATAATAATAACAATATAATAATAATAATAATAATAATAATTAAAGTTATAATTATAATTATAATAATAGTAATAATAACAATAATAGTAATAACCGGAAGACGGAGAAAAAAAATTACGAGCAAGAAGTAAATGACTCTACTATACTACCAAAATCGCAAAAAGGGGTGCAAACACGAGGACTTCCCAGGAGGTCACCCATCCTAGTACTACTCTCGCCCAAGCACGCTTAACTGCGGAGTTTTGATGGGATCTGGTGCTCTAGTGCTGGTATGATCGCACTCGTTTAACTTATGTTTTTCGTCCTCTTTATGCCTAATCACCTCCCCTCCGCTCCGTCGGCCGTCTCTTGCGGGCCCCACGCTCTATTGTTCTTGTCCCCGCCATCTTCATTATTATTGTTATTATTTCTTCTTCTTCTTCTTCAAAATAATAATAATAATAATATAAAAATAATAATTATAGTTATAATTATAATTATAGTTATAATTATAATTATAATTATAATAATAGTAATAATAACAATAATAGTAATAACCGGAAGACGGAGAAAAAAAATTACGAGCAAGAAGAAGATGACTCTACTATACTGCCAAAATCGCAAAAAGGGGTGCAACACGAGTACTTCCCAGGAGGTCACCCATCCTAGTACTACTCTCGCCCAAGCACGCTTGACTACGGAGTTCTGTTGGGATCCGGTGCTCTAGTGCTAGTATGATCGCACCCGTTTAACTTATGTTTTCCTTCCTCTTTATGCCTAATCCCCTCCCCTCCACTGCATCAGTCGTCTCTTGCGGGCCCCACGCTCACTTGTTCTTCTCCCCGCCATCTTCGTTATTATTGTTATTATTTCTTCTTCTTCTTCTTCAAAATAATAATAATAATAATAAAATAATAATAATTATAGTTATAATTATAATTATAATTATAATAATAGTAATAACCGGAAGATATAGAAAAAAAATTACGAGCAAGAAGAAGATGACTCTACTATACTGCCAAAATCGCAAAAAGGGAGGGGGTGCAACACGAGAACTTCCCAGGAGGTCACCTATCCTAGTACTACTCTCGCACAAGCACGCTTAACTACGAAGTTCTGATGGGATCCGGTGCTCTAGTGCTAGTATGATCGCTCCTGTTTAACTTATGTTTTCCTTCCTCTTTATGCCTAATCCCCTCCCTTCCGCTCCATCGGCCGTCTCTTGCGGGCCCCTCGCTCTCTTGTTCTTCTCCCCGCCATCTTCGTTATTATTGTTATTATTTCTTCTTCTTCTTCTTCTTCATAATAATAATAATAATAATATAATAATAATAATTATAGTTATAATTATAATTATAATAAGAGTAATAATACCAATAATAGTAATAACCGGAAGACGGAGAAAAAAAATTATGAGCAAGAAGTAGATGACTCTACTATACTGCCAAAATCGCAAAAAGGGGTGCAACACGAGGACTTCCTAGGAGGTCACCCATCCTAGTACTACTCTCACCCAAGCACGCTTAACTGCGGAGTTCTGATGGCATCCGATGCTCTAGTGCTGGTATGATCGCATATGTTTAACTTATGTTTTCCTTCCTCTTTATGCCTAATCCCCTCCCCTCCGCTCCATCGGCCGTCTCTTGCGGGCCCCACGCTCTCATGTTCTTCTCCCCGCCATCTTCATTATTATTGTTATTATTTCTTCTTCTTCTTCTTCTTCATAATAATAATAATATAATAATAATTATTATAGTTATAATTATAATTATAATTATAATAATAGTAATAATAACATTAATAGTAATAACCGGAAGACGGAGAAAAAAATTACGAGCAAGAAGAAGATGACTCTACTATACTGCCAAAATCGCAAAAAGGGGTGAAACACGAGGACTTCCCAGGAGGTCTCCCAACCAAGTACTACTCTCGCCCAAGCACCCTTAACTGCGGAATTATGATGGGATCCGGTGCTCTAGTGCTTGTATGATCGCACCCGTTTAACTAATGTTTTCCTTCCTCTTTATGCCTAATCCCCTCCCCTCCGCTCCATCGGCCGTCTCTTGCGAGCCCCACGCTCTCTTGTTCTTCTCCCCGCCATCTTCATTATTATTGTTATTATTTCTTCTTCTTCTTCATAATAATAATAATAATATAATTATTATTATAGTTATAATTATAATTATAGTAATAGTAATAAGAACAATAATAGTAATAACCGGAAGACGGAGAAAAAAAATTACGAGCAAGAAGAAGATGACTCTACTATACTGCCAAAATCGCAAAAAAAGGTGCAACACGAGGACTTCCCAGGAGTTCACCCATCCTAGTACTACTCTCGGCCAAGCACGCTTAATTACGGAGTTCTGATGGGTTCCGGTGCTCTAGTGCTGGTATGTTCGCACCCGTTTATCTGATGTTTTCCTTCCTCTTTATGCCTAATCCCCTCCCCTCCGCTCCATCAGCCGTCTCTTACGGGCCCCACGCTCTCTTGTTCTTCTCCCCGCCATCTTCGTTATTATTGTTATTTCTTCTTCTTCTTCTTCTTCTTCTTCTTCTTCTTCTTTTTCATAATAATAATAATAATATAATAATAATAATAATAATATAATAATAATAATAATTATTATTATAGTTATAGTTATAATTAGAATTATAATAATAGTAATAATAACAATAGTAGTAATAACCGGAAGACGGAGAAAAATAATTACGAGCAAGAAGAAGATGACTCTACTATACTGCCAAAATCGCAAAAAGGGGTGCAACACGAGGACTTCCCAGGAGGTCACCCATCCTAGTACTACTCTCGCCCAAGCACGCTTAACTGCGAAGTTCTGATAGGATCCGGTGCTCTAGTGCTAGTATGATCGCATCCGTTTAACTTATGTTTTCCTTCCTCTTTATGCCTAATCCCCTCCCCTCCGCTCCATCGGCCGTCTTTTGCGGACCCCACGCTCTCTTGTTCTTCTCCCCGCCATCTTCGTTAATATTGTTATTTCTTCTTCTTCTTCTTCATAATAATAATAATAATAATAATAATTATAGTTATAGTTATAATTATAATTATAATAATAGTAATAATAACAATAGTAGTAATAACCGGAAGACGGAGAAAAATAATTACGAGCAAGAAGAAGATGACTCTACTATACTGCCAAAATCGCAAAAAGGGGTGCAACATGAGGACTTCCCAGGAGGTCACCCATCCTAGTACTACTCTCGCCCGAGGACGCCTGCGGAGTTCTGATGGGATCCGGTGCTCTAGTGCGGGTATGATCGCACTCATTTAACTTATGTTTTCCTTCCTCTTTATAATAATAGTAATAATAACAATAGTAGTAATAACCGGAAGACGGAGAAAAATAATAACGAGCAAGAAGAAAATGACTCTACTATACTGCCAAAATCGCAAAAAGGGGTGCGAGGACTTCCCATGAGGTCACCCATTCTTGTACTACTCTCGCCCAAGCACGCTTAACTGCGAAGTTCTGATATGATCCGGTGCTCTAGTGCTGGTATGATCGCACCCGTTTAACTTATGTTTTTCTTACTCTTTATGCCTAATCCCCTCCCCTCCGCTCCATCGGCCGTCTCTTGCGGTCCCCACGCTCTCTTGTTCTTCTCCCCGCCATCTTCGTTATTATTGTTATTTCTTCTTCTTCTTCATAATAATAATAATAATATAATAATAATAATTATTATAGTTATAATTATAATTATAATAATAGTAATAATAACAATAGTAGTAATAACCGGAAGACGGAGAAAAATAATTACGAGCAAGAAGAAGATGACTCTACTATACTGCCAAAATCGCAAAAAATGGTGCAACACGAGGACTTCTCAGGAGGTCACCCATCCTAGTACTACTCTCGCCCAAGCACGCTTAACTGCGGAGTTCTGATGGGATCCGGTGCTCTAGTGCTGGTATGATCGCACCCGTTTAACTTATGTTTTCCTTCCTCTTTATTCCTAATCCCCTCCCCTCCGCTCCATCGGCCGTCTCTTGCGGGCCCCACGCTCTCTTGTTCTTCTCCCTGCCATCTTCGTTATTATTGTTATTTTTTCTTCTTCTTCTTCATAATAATAATAATAATAATTATAGTTATAGTTATAATTATAATTATAATAATAGTAATAATAACAATAGTAGTAATAACCAGAAGACGGAGAAAAATAATTACGAGCAAGAAGAAAATGACTCTACTATACTGCCAAAATCGCAAAAAGGGGTGCGAGGACTTCCCAGGAGGTCACCCATCCTAGTACTACTCTCGCCCAAGCACGCTTACCTGCAAAGTTCTGATAGGATCCGGTGCTCTAGTGCTGGTATGATCGCACCCGTTTAACTTATGTTTTCCTTCCTCTTTATGCCTAATCCCCTCCCCTCCGCGCCATCGGCCGTCTCTTGCGGGCCCCACGCTCTCTTGTTCTTCTCCCCGCCATCTTCGTTATTATTGTTATTTCTTCTTCTTCTTCATAATAATAATAATAATAATTATTATAGTTATAATTATAATTATAATAATAGTAATAATAACAATAGTAGTAATAACCGGAAGACGGAGAAAAATAATTAAGAGCAAGAAGAAGATGACTCTACTATACTGCCAAAATCGCAAAAAGGGGTGCAACACGAGGACTTCTCAGGAGGTCACCCATCCTAGTACTAATCTCGCCCAAGCACGCTTAACTGCGGAGTTCTGATGGGATCCGATGCTCTAGTGCTGGTATGATCGCACCCGTTTAACTTATGTTTTCCTTCCTCTTTATGCCTAATCCCCTCCACTCCGCTCCATCGGCCGTCTCTTGCGGGCCCTACGCTCTCTTGTTCTTCTCCCCGCCATCTTCGTTATTATTGTTATTTCTTCTTCTTCTTCTTCATAATAATAATAATAATAATTATAATTATAGTTATAGTTATAATTATAATTATAATAATAGTAATAATAACAATAGTAGTAATAACCGGAAGACGGAGAAAAATAATTACGAGCAAGAAGAAGATCACTCTACTATACTGCAAAAATCGCAAAAAGGGGTGCAACACGAGGACTTCCCAGGAGGTCACCCATACTAGTACTACTCTCGTCCAAGCACGCTATACTGCGGAGTTCTGATGGGATCCGGTGCTCTAGTGCTGGTATGATCGCACTCGTTTAACTTATGTTTTCCTTCCTCTTTATGCCTAATCCCCTCCCCTCCGCTCCATCGGCCGTCTCTTGCATGCCCCACGCTCTCTTGTTCTTCTCCCCGGCATCTTCGTTATTATTGTTATTTCTTCTTCTTCTTCATAATAATAATAATAATATAATAATAATAATAATTATAGTTATAGTTATAATTATAATTATAATAATAGTAATAATAACAATAGTAGTAATAACCGGAAGACGGAGAAAAATAATTACGAGCAAGAAGAAGATGACTCTACTATACTGCCAAAATCGCAAAAAGGGGTGCAACACCAAAATCGCAAAAAGGGGTGCAACACGAGGACTTCCCAGGAGGTCACACATCCTAATACTACTCTCGCCCAAGCACGCTTAACTGCGGAGTTCTGATGGGATCCGATGCTCTAGTGCTGGTATGATCGCACACGTTTAACTTATGTTTTCCTTCCTCTTTATGCCTAATCCCCTCCCCTCCGCTCCATCGGCCGTCTCTTGCGGGCCCCACGCTCTCTTGTTCTTCTTCCCGCCATCTTCGTTGTTATTGTTATTTCTTCTTCTTCTTCATAATAATAATATATAATATAATAATAATAATAATAATAATAATAATAATAGTTATAGTTATAATTATAATTATAATAATAGTAATAATAACAATAGTAGTAATAACCGAAAGACGGAGAAAAATAATTACGAGCAAGAAGAAAAGGACTCTACTATACTGCCAAAATCGCAAAAAGGGGTGCGAGGACTTCCCAGGAGGTCACCCATCCTAGTACTACTCTCGCCCAAGCACGCTTAACTGTGAAGTTCTGATAGGATCCGGTGCTCTAGTGCTGGTATGATCGCACCCGTTTAACTTATGTTTTCCTTCCTCTTTATGCCTAATCCCTTCCCCTCCGCTCCATCGCCCGTCTCTTGCGGGCCCCACGCTCTCTTGTTCTTCTCTCCGCCATCTTCGTTATTATTGTTATTTCTTCTTCTTCTTCATAATAATAATAATAATAATAATAATATAATAATAATAATAATAGTTATAATTATAATTATAATAATAGTAATAATAACAATAGTAGTAATAACCGGAAGACGGAGAAAAATAATTACGAGCAAGAAGAAGATGACTCTACTATACTGCCAAAATCGCAAAAATGGGTGCAACACGAGAACTTCCCAGGAGGTCACCCATCCTAGTACTACTCTCGCCCAAGCACGCTTAACTACGGAGATCTGATGGGATCCGGTGCTCTAGTGCTGGTATGATCGCACACATTTAACTTATGTTTTCCTTCCTCTTTATGCCTAATCCCCTCCCCTCCGCTCCATCGGCCGTCTCTTGCTGTCCCCACGCTCCCTTGTTCTTCTCCCCGCCATCTTCGTTATTATTGTTATTTCTTCTTCTTCTTCATAATAATAATAATTATTATTATAATTATAGTTATAGTTATAATTATAATTATAATAATAGTAATAATAACAATAGTAGTAATAACCGGACGACGGAGAAAAATAATTTCGAGCAAGAATAAGATGACTCTACTATACTGCCAAAATCGCAAAAAGGGGTGCAACACGAGGAATTCCCAGGAGGTCACCCATCCTAGTACTACTCTCGTCCAAGCACGCTTTACTGCGGAGTTCTGATTGGATCCGGTGCTCTAGTGCTGGTATGATCGCACCCGTTTAACTTATGTTTTCCTTCCTCTTTATGCCTAATCCCCTCCCCTCCGCTCCATCGGCCGTCTCTTGCGGGCCCCACGCTCTCTTGTTCTTCTCCCCTCCATCTTCGTTATTATTGTTATTTCTTCTTCTTCTTCATAATAATAATAATAATAATATAATAATAATAATAGTTATAGTTATAATTATAATAATAGTAATAATAACAATAGTAGTAATAACCGGAAGACGGAGAAAAATAATTACGAGCAAGAAGAAGATGAATCTACTATACTGCCAAAATCGCAAAAAGGGGTGCAACACGAAGACTTCCTAGGAGGTCACCCATCCTAGTACTACTCTCGCCAAAGCACGCTTAACTGCGGAGTTCTGATGGGATACGGTGCTCTAGTGCTGGTATGATCGCACCCGTTTAACTTATGTTTTCCTTCCTCTTTATGCCTAATCCCCTCCCCTCCGCTCCATCGGCCGTCTCTTGCGGGCCCCACGCTCTCTTGTTCTTCTTCCCGCCATCTTCGTTATTATTGTTATTTCTTCTTCTTCTTCTTCATAATAATAATAATAATATAATAATAAAAATAATTATAGTAATAGTTATAATTATAATTATAATAATAGTAATAATAACAATAGTAGTAATAACCGGAAGACGGGGAAAAATAATTATGAGCAAGAAGAAGATGACTCTACTATACTGCCAAAATCGCAAAAAGGGGTGCAACACGAGGATTTCCCAGGAGGTCACCCATCCTAGTACTACTCTCGCCCAAGCAAGCTTGACTGCGAAGTTCTGATGGGATCCGGTGCTCTAGTGCTGGTATGATCGCACCCGTTTAACTTATGTTTTTCTTCCTCTTTATGCCTAATCCCCTCCCCTCCGCTCCATCGGCCGTCTCTTGCGGGTCCCACGCTCTCTTGTTCTTCTCTCCGCCATCTTCGTTATTATTGTTATTTCTTCTTCTTCTTCGTAATAATAATAATAATATAATAATAAAAATAAATATAGTTATAGTTATAATTATAATTATAATTATAATAATAGTAATAATAACAATAGTAGTAATAACCGGAAGATGGAGAAAAATAATTACGAGCAAGAAGAAGATGACTCTACTATACTGCCAAAATCGCAAAAAGGGGTGCAACACGAGGACTTCCCAGGAGGTCACCCATCCTAGTACTACTCTCGCCCAAGCACGCTTTACTGCGGAGTTCTGATGGGATCCGGTGCTCTAGTGCTGGTATGATCGCACCCGTTTAACTTATGTTTTCCTTCCTCTTTATGCCTAATCCCCTCCCCTCCGCTCAATCGGCCGTCTCTTGCAGGCCCCACGCTCTCTTGTTCTTCTCCCCGCCATTTTCATTATGATTGTTATTTCTTCTTCTTCTTCATAATAATAATAATAATAATAATAATATAATAGTAATAATTATAGTTATAGTTATAATTATAATTATAATAATAGTAATAATAACAATAGTAGTAATAACCAGAAGACGGAGAAAAATAATTACGAGCAAGAAGAAGATGACTCTACTATACTGCCAAAATCGTAAAAAGGGGTGCAACACGAGGACTTCCCAGGAGGTCATCCATACTAGTACTACTCTCGCCCAAACACGCTTAACTACGGAGTTCTGATGGGATACGGTGCTCTAGTGCTGGTATGATCGCACCAGTTTAACTTATGTTTTCATTCCTCTTTATGCCTAATCCCCTCCCCTCCGCTCCATCGGCCGTCTCTTGCGGGCCCCACGCTCTCTTGTTCTTCTCTCCGCCATCTTCGTTATTATTGTTATTTTTTCTTCTTCTTCTTCATAATAATAATAATAATCCACGCTCTCTTGTTCTTCTCTCCGCCATCTTCGTTATTATTGTTATTTCTTCTTCTTCTTCTTCTTCTTCTTCATAATAATAATAATAATAATTATAGTTATAGTTATAATTATAATAATAATAGTAATAATAACAATAGTAGTAATAACCGGAAGACGGAGAAAAATAATTACGAGCAAGAAGAAGATGACTCTACTATACTGCCAAAATCGCAAAAAGGGGTGCAACACGAGGACTTCCCAGGAGGTCACCCATCCTAGTACTACTCTCGCCCAAGCACGCTTGACTGCGGAGTTCTGATGGGATCCGGTGCTCTAGTGCTGGTATGATGACACCCGTTTAACTTATATTTTCCTTCCTCTTTATGCCTAATCCCCTCCCCTCCGCTCCATCGGCCGTCACTTGCGGGCCCCACGCTCTCTTGTTCTTCTCCCCGCCATCTTCGTTATTATTGTTATTTCTTCTACTTCTTCTTCATAATAATAATAATAATATAATAGTAATAATACTGATTATAGTTATAATCATAATTATAATAATAGTAATAATAACAATAGTAGTAATAACCGGAAGACGGAGAAAAATAATTACGAGCCAGAAGAAGATGACTCTACTATACTGCCAAAATCGCAAAAAGGGGTGCAACACGAGGACTTCCCAGGAGGTCACCCATCCTAGTACTACTCTCGCTCAAGCGCGCTTAACTGCGGAGTTCTGATGGGATCCGGTGCTCTAGTGTTGGTTTGATAGCACCCGTTTAACTTATGTTTGCCTTCCCCTTTATGCCTCATCCACTCCCCTCCGCTCCATCGGCCGTCTCTTGTGGGCCCCACGCTCTCTTGTTCTTCTCCCCGCCATCTTCGTTATTATTGTTATTTCTTCTTCTTCTTCTTCTTCATAATAATAATAATAATATAATAATAATAATTATAGTTATAATTATAATTATAATAATAGTAATAATAACAATAGTAGTAATAACCGGAAGACGGAGAAAAATAATTACGAGCAAGAAGAAGATGACTATACTATACTGCCAAAATCGCAAAAAGGGGTGCAACACGAGGACTTCCCAGGAGGTCACCCATCCTAGTACTACTCTCGCCCAAGCACGCTAAACTACGGAGTTCTGATGGGATCCGGTGCTCTAGTGCTGGTATGATCGCACCAGTTTAACTTATGTTTTTCTTCCTCTTTATGCCTAATCCCCTCCCCTCCGCTCCATCGGCCGTCTCTTGCGGGCCCCACGCTCTCTTGTTCTTCTCCCCGCCATCTTCGTTATTTTTGTTATTTCTTTTTCTTCTACGTCTTCTTCATAATAATAATAATAATTATAGTTATAGTTATAATTATAATTATAATAATAATAATAGTAATAATAACAATAGTAGTAATAACCGGAAGACGGAGAAAAATAATTACGAGAAAGAAGAAGATGACTCTACTATACTGCCAAAATCTCAAAAAGGGGTGCAACACGAGGACTTCCCAGGAGGTCACCCATCCTAGTACTACTCTCGCCCAAGCACGCTCCACTGCGGAGTTCTGATGGGATCCGGTGCTCTAGTGCTGGTATGATCGCACCCGTTTAACTTATGTTTTCCTTCCTCTTTATGCCTAATCCCCTCCCCTCCGCTCCATCGACCGTCTCTTGCGGGCCCCACGCTCTCTTGTTCTTCTCCCCGCCATCTTCGTTATTATTGTTATTTCTTCTTCTTCTTCTTCATAATAATAATAATAATATAATAATAATTATTATTATAGTTATAGTTATAATTATAATAATAGTAATAATAACAATAGTAGTAATAACCGGAAGACGGAGAAAAATAATTACGAGCAAGAAGAAGATGACTCTACTATACTGCCAAAATCGCAAAAAGGGGTGCAACACGAGGACTTCCCAGGAGGTCACCCATCCTAGTACTACTCTCTCCCAAGCACGCTTAACTACGAAGTTCTGATGGGATCCGGTGCTCTAGTGCTGGTATGATCGCACCCGTTTAACTTATGTTTTCCTTCCTCTTTATGCCTAATCCCCTCCCCTCTGCTCCATAGAAAAATAATTATGAGCAAGAAGAAGATGACTCTACTATACTGCCAAAACCGCAAAAAGGGGTGCAACACGTGGACTTCCCAGGAGGTCACCCCTCCTAGTACTACTCTAGCACAAGCACGCTTAAGTGCGGAGTTCTGATGGGATCCGGTGCTCTAGTGCTGGTATGATTGCACCCATTTAACTTATGTTTTCCTTCCTCTTTATGCCTAATCCCCTCTCCTCCGCTCCATCGGCCGTCTCTTGCGGGCCCCACGCTCTCTTGTTCTTCTCCCCGCCATCTTCGTTATTATTGTTATTTCTTCTTCTTCTTCTTCATAATAATAATAATAATATAATAGTAATAATACTGATTATAGTTATAGTTATAATCATAATTATAATAATAGTAATAATAACAATAGTAGTAATAACCGGAAGACGGAGAAAAATAATTATGAGCAAGAAGAAGATGACTCTACTATACTGCCAAAATCGCAAAAAGGGGTGCAACACGAGGACTTCCCAGGAGGTCACCCATCCTAGTACTACTCTCGCTCAAGCGCGCTTAACTTCGGAGTTCTGATGGGATCCGGTGCTCTAGTGCTGGTATGATAGCACCCGTTTAACTTATGTTTGCCTTCATCTTTATGCCTCATCCACTCCCCTCCGCTCCATCGGCCGTCTCTTGCGGGCCCCACGCTCTCTTGTTCTTCTCCCCGCCATCTTCGTTATTATTGTTATTTCTTCTTCTTCTTCTTCTTCTTCATAATAATAATAATAATATAATAATAATAATTATAGTTATAATTATAATTATAATAATAGTAATAATAACAATAGTAGTAATAACCGGAAGACAGAGAAAAATAATTACGAGCAAGAAGAAGATGACTCTACTATACTGCCAAAATCGCAAAAAGGGGTGCAACACGAGGACTTCCCAGGAGGTCACCCATCCTAGTACTACTCTCGCCCAAGCACGCTTAACTACGGAGTTCTGATGGGATCCGGTGCTCTAGTGCTGTTATGATCGCACCAGTTTAACTTATGTTTTTCTTCCTCTTTATGCCTAATCCCCTCCCCTCCGCTCCATCGGCCGTCTCTTGCGGGCCCCACGCTCTTTTGTTCTTCTCCCCGCCATCTTCGTTATTATTGTTATTTCTTTTTCTTCTTCTTCTTCTTCTTCATAATAATAATAATAATTATAGTTATAGTTATAATTATAATTATAATAATAATAATAGTAATAATAACAATAGTAGTAATAACCGGAAGACGGAGAAAAATAATTACGAGAAAGAAGAAGATGACTCTACTATACTGCCAAAATCTCAAAAAGGGGTGCAACACGAGGACTTCCCAGGAGGTCACCCATCCTAGTACTACTCTCGCCCAAGCACGCTCCACTGCGGAGTTCTGATGGGATCCGGTGCTCTAGTGCTGGTATGATCGCACCCGTTTAACTTATGTTTTCCTTCCTCTTTATGCCTAATCCCCTCCCCTCCGCTCCATCGACCGTCTCTTGCGGGCCCCACGCTCTCTTGTTCTTCTCCCCGCCATCTTCGTTATTATTGTTATTTCTTCTTCTTCTTCTTCATAATAATAATAATAATATAATAATAATAATTATTATAGTTATAGTTATAATTATAATAATAGTAATAATAACAATAGTAGTAATAACCGGAAGACGGAGAAAAATAATTACGAGCAAGAAGAAATGACTCTACTATACTGCCAAAATCGCAAAAAGGGGTGCAACACGAGGACTTCCCAGGAGGTCACCCATCCTAGTACTACTCTCTCCCAAGCACGCTTAACTACGAAGTTCTGATGGGATCCGGTGCTCTAGTGCTGGTATGATCGCACCCGTTTAACTTATGTTTTCCTTCCTCTTTATGCCTAATCCCCTCCCCTCTGCTCCATAGAAAAATATTATGAGCAAGAAGAAGATGACTCTACTATACTGCCAAAATCGCAAAAAGGGGTGCAACACGTGGACTTCCCAGGAGGTCACCCATCCTAGTACTACTCTAGCACAAGCACGCTTAAGTGCGGAGTTCTGATGGGATCCGGTGCTCTAGTGCTGGTATGATTGCACCCATTTAACTTATGTTTTCCTTCCTCTTTATGCCTAATCCCCTCTCCTCCGCTCCATCGGCCGTCTCTTGCGGGCCCCACGCTCTCTTGTTCTTCTCCCCGCCATCTTCGTTATTATTGTTATTTCTTCTTCTTCTTCTTCTTCTTCTTCTTCATAATAATAATAATAATAATAATAATAATAATAATAATATAATAATAATTATAGTTATAATTATAATTATAATAATAGTAATAATAACAATAGTAGTAATAACCGGAAGACGGAGAAAAATAATTACGAGCAAGAAGAAGATGACTCTACTATACTGCCAAAATCGCAAAAATGGGTGCAACACGAGGACTTCCCAGGAGGTCACCCATCCTAGTACTACTCTCGCCCAAGCACGCTTAACTGCGGAGTTCTGATGGGATCCGATGCTCTAGTGCTGGTATGATCGCACCCGTTTAACTTATGTTTTCCTTCCTCTTTATGCCTTATCTACTCCCCTCCGCTCCATCGGCCGTCTCTTTTGGGCCCCACGCTCTCTTGTTCTTCTCCCCGCCATCTTCGTTATTATTGTTATTTCTTCTTCTGCTTCATAATAATAATAATAATTATTATAGTTATAGTTATAATTATAATTATAATAATAGTAATAATAACAATAGTAGTAATAACCGGAAGACGGAGAAAAATAATTACGAGCAAGAAGAAGATGACTCTACTATACTGCAAAAATCGCAAAAAGGGGTGCAACACGAGGACTTCCCAGGAGGTCACCCATCCTAGTACTACTCTCGCCCAAGCACGCTTGACTGCGGAGTTCTGATGGGATCCGGTGCTCTAGTGCTGGTATGATCGCACCCGTTTAACTTATGTTTTCCTTCCTCTTTATGCCTAATCCCCTCCCCTCCGCTCCATCGGCCGTCTCTTGCGGGCCCCACGCTCTCTTGTTCTTCTCCCCGTCATCTTCGTTATTATTATTATTTCTTCTTCTTCTTCTTCATAATAATAATATTAATAATATAATAATAATAATAATTATATTTATAGTTATAATTATAATTATAATAATAGTAATAATAACAATAGTAGTAATAATCGGAAGACGGAGAAAAATAATTACGAGCAAGAAGAAGATGACTCTACTATACTGCCAAAATCGCAAAAAGGGGTGAAACACGAGGCATTCCCAGGAGGTCACCCATCCTAGTACTACTCCCGCCCAAGCAAGCTTAAATGCGGAGTTCTGATGGGATCCGGTGCTCTAGTGCTGGTATGATCGCACCTGTTTAACTTATGTTTTCCTTCCTCTTTATGCCTAATCCCCTCCACTCCATCGGCAGTCTCTTGCGGCCCCCACGCTCTCTTGTTCTTCTCCCCGCCATCTACGTTATTATCGTTATTTCTTCTTCTTCTTCTTCTTCATAATAATAATAATAATATAATAATAATAATAATTATAGTTATAGTTATAATTATAATTATAATAATAGTAATAATAACAATAGTAGTAATAACCGGAAGACGGAGAAAAATAATTACGAGCAAGAAGAAGATGACTCTACTATACTGCCAAAATCGCAAAAAGGGGTGCAACACGAGGACTTCCCAGGAGGTCACCCATCCTAGTACTACTCTCGCCCAAGCACACTTGACTGCGGAGTTCTGATGGGATCCGGTGCTCTAGTGCTGGTATGATCACACCCGTTTAACTTATGTTTTTCTTCCTCTTTATGCCTAATCCCCTCCCCTCCGCTCCATCGGCCGTCTCTTGCGAGCCCCACGCTCTCTTGTTCTTCTCCCCGCCATCTTCGTTATTATTGTTATTTCTTCTTCTTCTTCATAATAATAATAATAATCCACGCTCTCTTGTTCTTCTCCCCGCCATCTTCATTATTATTGTTATTTCTTCTTCTTCTTCTTCTTCTTCATAATAATAATAAAAATAATTATAGTTATAGTTATAATTATAATCATAATAATAATAATAGTAATAATAACAATAGTAGTAATAATCGGAAGACGGAGAAAAATAATTACGAGCAAGAAGAAGATGACTCTACTATACTGCCAAAATCGCAAAAAGGGGTGCAACACGAGGACTTCCCAGGAGGTCACTCATCCTAGTACTACTCTAGCCCAAGCACGCTTAACTGCGAAGTTCTGATAGGATTCGGTGGTCTAGTGCTGGTATGATCGCACCCGTTTAACTTATGTTTTCCTTCCTTTTTATGCCTAATCCACTCCCCTCCGCTCCATCGGTCGTCTCTTGCGGGCCCCACGTTCTCTTGTTTTTCTCCCCGCCATCTTCGTTATTATTGTTATTTCTTCTTCTTCTTCATAATAATAATAATAATATAATAATAATTATTATTATAGTTATAGTTATAATTATAATAATAGTAATAATAACAATAGTAGTAATAACCGGAAGACGGAGAAAAATAATTACGAGCAAGAAGAAGATGACTCTACTATACTGCCAAAATCGCAAAAAGGGGTGCAACACGAGGACTTCCCAGGAGGTCACCCATCCTAGTACTACTCTCGCACAAGCACGCTTAACTGCGGAGTTCTGATGGGATCCGGTGCTCTAGTGCTAGTATGATAGCACCCGTTTAACTTATGTTTTCCTTCCTCTTTATGCCTAATCCCCTCCCCTCCGCTCCATCGGCCGTCTCTTGCGGGCCCCACGGTCTCTTGTTCTTCTTCTTCTTAATAATAATAATAATATAATAATAATAATAATTATAGTTATAGTTATAATTATAATAATTCGTGTGTTGGGTAGTTCTTCTCGTGAACCTTCAACTGTCTTGACGCATAAGCAATGACTTTGCCATGTTGCATCAAAATACATCCTAGTCCACTACCGGATGCATCGCTGTAAACAACAAAACCTCCTGACCCTAAAGGAAGAGTCAGGACAGGGGCTGTTGTCAATCTTCTCTTCAGTTCTTCGAAGGCCTTCTGGCAGTCTTCTGTCCATATAAACTCCTGGTCTTTACGTTTCAGCCTCGTCATCGGTTCTGCAATCCTCGAGAAATTTTCCACAAACCTTCGGTAATATCCCGTGAGTCCGAGAAAACTTCTCACCTCTGCAACTGATGTGGGTGTAGGCCAAGTCTCTATTGCCGCAACTTTCTCTGGATCCACTGAAAGTCCTTCTCCTGAGATGATATGTCCCAAGAAAGGCACTTTGTCCATACAGAACTCACACTTACTGAGTTTGGCATATAACTTCTCCTGCCTCAAGGTCTCTAGCACGATTCTGAGATGCTCCTCGTGCTCTTCGTGGCTCTTAGAATAGATGAGAATGTCGTTAATGAACACCACTACGAATTTATCCAAGAACTGATGAAAGACTCTGTTCATTAAACTCATAAACACTGTTGGCACGTTGGTTAAACCAAACGGCATTACCAAAAACTCATAATGTCCATACTTGGTTCTGAATGCGGTCTTCGGGATATCTTCCTTCCTTACTTTGATCTGATGCTAGCAGGATCGAAGGTCAATCTTCGAAAATACCCTTGCACCACTCAACTGATCGAATAGATCATCAATGCGTGGCAAGGGATACCTGTTCTTGATGGTCACATCATTCAGCGCTCTGTAGTCGATGCATAACCGTACTGTTCCATCCTTCTTTGGCATAAATAATATGGGTGCTCCCCAGGGTGAAACACTGGGCCGAATAAAACCCTTCTCCAGAAGATCATCAACCTGTTCTTTCAACTCTACTAACTCCTTAGGTGCTAGCCGATATACCGATGAAGTGATAGGCTCTGCTCCTGGAGTTAAGTCTATGGTGAATTCTATTTCCCGATCAGGCGGTAAGCCTGGAAGATCATCGAGAAATACATCCACAAATTCTGAGATGACTCTTGGGTAACCTGTCTCCTCTTCTACAGATAATACCCTAAGAGTAGGCTGGACTCCTTGCTCTACTGTTCCTCGAAGAAACTCGAATTCTGGATGTCCAGGCGGTCTAAATATAACCCGCCCAAGTCGGCAATCAAGAGTCGCATGGTACTGACTTAACCAGTCCATACCAAGTACGACATCATAATCCGACATAAAAAATATCAGAAATTGAGCTCGCATCTCCCGGCCACAAACTACTACAGAACATGATCTACAGACGTCACTAACCGGAATAATTCCACCTCCCGTAAGAATTCTCTTCATCTTCGGAAGGGGTGCGGTAGCTACTCTATGGGTGACTACAAAGCTAGATGCTATAAAAGAATGCGATGCTCCAGAATCAAATAATGCTACAGCTGGTATTGAAGCTACTAAAATAGTACCTGCGATGACTTCGCCTGCGGTAGCTTCCTGCTCAACAGCTAATGTGAATGCCTGGCCTTGACCCTGAGCTGGTCCTCTTTGCTGCGGCTGTTGCTGAAATAGAGCTGCCTGCGGTGCCAGTGGAGGTCTCTGCTGGTAGCCTCCTGTAGCTGGTGGTCTAACTCCTCCAGCTCCTGTCTGCTGTGCTCCTACTGCTCCTGTAGCTGGTCGTGGTACAGGTAAAGCAAGTCTCGGTGCTCCCTCTCTTGGTTTAGTGCAGTCTCTAGAAAAGTGCTGATCTGATCCGCAAAGCAGGCATAGTCCCAATTTATGCCTGCACTCTCTCTCAATGTGTCCTACCTTGCCGCAGTGGTGACAGGTAGGAAGAGATATGGCCCTGTGTGCTGCTCTCTCCGGTATACTCCTCTGGAATTTTTTGCAGAATCTCCTGGTACTGTCTTGGTTGGTGCGGATGTGTTTGGCCTCTTCAGATTTGATTCCCTTCTAGTGACGCGCTCCATGCGTCGTGCTGCTGCAAGGACCTCAGTATAAGATGTAGGTGCGACTGAGCCAATCAATCTCTGAAGCTCGAACTTCAGTCCATCAAAGAACTTTTCAGCTTTCTCTTACTCTGTCAAGATCAATGTCGGAGCGAAGCGACTTAGGCGTATAAACTCTACGTTGTATTCCTCCACTGTCATACTGCCTTGGATGAGGCGGTTGAACTTGTCTCTGAGCTCTGATCGTGCAACTGCCGGAATGTACATCTCTTGGAAGAGTCTGGAGAACTCTTCCCAAGTGACTCGGTCCTGTCCGAGCCTCCTTTCCTCTGCTAGCCACCAGTGATGCGCATTATTAGTTAACTGCATTCTGACTGCAGTCATCCACTTCTTTCTCGGAAGTTCAGCGGCCTCCAATTGATGCTGGATGTTAGTGAGCCATTCATGAACTTCTGTTGGTCCTTCTTTACCAGAAAATGTGCGAGGCTTGAGATGACGAAAATTGGTGATAGATCCCGTTGCTGTTCGCCTTGTTGGTGGATTTGCCTGCTCCAATGCGGATACCAGGCTGGTCCTCAGATACTCTGCCTTCTGGCGATGGGCCTCTTGCTGAATCTGCTGCTGGGCCTGCATCATGGCATACATCATCTGGAACATTTGTTGCCCGTCCATGGCTTGCCCGGGCGAAAAAACTGGCATCTGGGGAGTGAACTGTGGTGGAGGTGGGATGTCATCTCTCCGGAACCTTGGATTAGGTTGTCCGGTTTGAGTGTTCTGCGATGCTTGTCCTCCATTCCCTGGAGTCACTCCGTCTATATTAGTAACCACAGCATCGTGTGGCGTGTCTAAAGGAATCTCGTCTCCGTTCCTGGGATCCATTTCTCTGTAACAAAATATAAACTGTAAGAACGCTCAGAGGAATCAATACAGGATGCAGTTCAAGTAACAATTTCGAGTTCGATAAAGAGTTCAATAATGGTTTAAATAATGGATGAGATTCTAGAACTTATTCTATCCTTAGGGCAGGCTGGATCGGTCCCTAAGTTAAAACCGAACAATTTAGTCGTAGACCTGCATGGGCCACCACAAAAACTATGTCACGCCCCAGTCCCAAAATATCGAGGGACCGGACGCGTGATAATGGCCAACAGTACGCACCGATGGACAAACCCAATTTAATGGATCCATCAGGACATACTTAAGCTGTAATATAACAAGTCTACGACCACATGGTACAACTAATCTCATCCACACAAGATACGAAATATGATCCACAGGGTAAATAAAGAAATGTAAATCATCAATCAGTCTCAACAAGTGCTTCGGGGAACAACCCGATAAATATCTGATATATGGTTCAACAGACCATAAATAAATGACTGAAATAAATAAATAAGTACTGAGCATGAAACATGGATGCTCAAGAGAAGTCCTTGGCTAACACCTCGTCCTCGGATGGCGGTACAACTCCTGGATCAGCTCCTGCTCCAATCCCGTATACCTCGGGATAGATCTCGTCCTCAAATCCTGGGGACACAATCCATATCCAGGTCCTCAGGGGACATAGCAAGGTACAGAAAATATACAAGCCAAAATATAAGCAGTACAGCAAATAATGAAATAAATAGGGCAAGTAAGTAACCATCTAAGTGAAATGCAAGATGAGAGCATCACGAGTACTCAGGCTGAGCCACTACAAGCTCTGTGTCGGGGAGCCGGTAGTGGTAATAATACGTAATGTGCCTAGCTCGGCTACGAGAGTCTACGGTCTCACAATAGTAGTAGATATATATAGAAAACAGCCTATAGCCTGTGTGTCTCTCCCCACCCAATGTAACCACGCATATCATGACCATAACGTCTCATGTCCATGTCAAGCGGGATCATCACTAATGCAACAAGTCATATGTATCTATGAATATAGTATCTCTGTCAAGTCCTGTATCCTATACAGGATCACCACGAATATCTCGAGAATATCCTGTCTCATGAACAGTGTCAAGTGTCCTGGGTCATATGGTACTTGATAAGACAAGTACGAGTATATAAAATGTCACGAATGTCCATCTCTAAATGACAGTACCCAATACTGCGTACAGTGTTGGCACCCGACTGATAATCGTACGCTAAGTACGTCACACGGTCCTAAGTTGAGCATGCACAGCAATATAATGAAACAAGGAAAAATATATAACAATACTGCAGAGTTTGGCAAGGTACACTTGCCTGATGTCCGAATACCAACAGTCGTCCCGGTATCAGTGGATCCTGTGGGTACTACTCCAAAAGCTGTAATAAACATCACCAACAGTCTCAGAAGATGTCAAACTACTAGAAACGCCTGTCCTTACGTCCAATTTGGACACAGGGGCAAAAAGGTCATTTCCGGGCCAAAGCGGGGTCCACATGTGGGCCACTTTGCACCGAAAAGCGTGTCAGGATCAAAGGTCTCCAAATTCCTCAAACTTAGTGTCTACAAGTCAGGAATGATGATACGAACTCAACGAAACTTTCAGAATTGGATTCCGATGAGCCGTTCACAAAATCGTCCGTCAAGTGGAGCCGGTGGGGCCCACGACACACGATTTTATCAACGTTCTCGGAATTGAACCAAACTTGGGTCACAGGACCAGCGTATTGCTACGAGTCCGATGAAGTAAGTTTCGTCTCGATCCGACATGTTTACACAAAGTTACAGCGTATTCCAGAAAGGTCGGATACGGGGTGTCGTCGGCGGATACGCGTTGATTCCGGGGTGCACGCACCTCCGAATCCACTTCTGTGAAATCCCACACGACCGTATCAACGACGCGCACGGTTCGGTAAAGACCGCGTGCGACCAAGTCATCCCGTGTGGCGGGGCGTACTCGGTTCTGGGGTAAAACAGGGTATTATTTTTCCTGTTTTTGGATCGCGGTGTGCGATCACCACAGGACGCGGTGCACCGAGCGAGTTACGCGGGCACCGAGAGGGTTACACAGTCTACGTGTAGCAACTGACGGAATCAAAAATGGTGTTACGATGAGGAAGAAACCGGTACCTGAACAGGGCCCTGTGAGTTCTGAATTCTGAGTGTCCGAAATCCAAATTGACGCGAGCCGAGTCCTGGTCGTGTCCTCGCGGTGTGTCCGGTGTCTACTGTGTTCTGGTCCAGAGGGTGGCCGTGTCCGCTGAGTCGGAGCTAGGTCGGCGGGCGGCCGGCCGAGGGCTTCGCGGGAGTTGGTGAGGCGAAGATGGGGTCGGGGCTGCTGTGCTCAGCGGTTGACCGAAGGGGATCCGAGGTTTCGGCGCTAACGGGATGGGAGTCGAGCGGTCCGGCGAGCTCTGGGAAGAAGGGGAAAGCATCGAGGTCGGATGCGAGCTGGGCGGCTGCTCCGCAACGACAGGCGGAGCGGGTTCAGCGTTGACGGCGAGGTTCAGCGTCGTCGGCGACTGGGCAACCAGAGGGGGGCGGCGCTCAAGTTGGGGAAGTCAGTCGGCTCGCGAGAAAGGGGTCAGCGGTCTGGGAGGAGTTGGGGGACGGGTTCGAACTGAGGGCGGAGGGGTGTTCGACCGGCCTGGATCGAGCGGGGTGCGGCGGAGGTTGGTCGCTGCTCGAGACGGGCTGACCGAAGTAGATGGCGGCGGGAACTTATGGTTTAGGTTAGGGCTAGGCACGAACGCCGAGGAGGAGCTTTATAGGGCTGCTACAGGAGTTTCCGGCAGCCTACGGTTTGCAGCAGGTCGGGTTCCTCCGCGGTTCGGGTCTGACCCGCTATGGTGGGTTTGATCCGGGTTGGTCCGAGCTTGGTTTGGTTCGGTTTAAAAACCAATAGCTTTTAGTCCTTAAATCGTTGCTCCGGAGTCCAATAAATTCACCGAAAAATGCCATGCGTCCGGTTTTCCATTTTACATAATAAATTATTATTTCCAGAATATTTTAGCACCAATAAACTGCCTGTAAAAATCTTTAACTCATAATTACCTTGGTTCTTCATCCAAAATGTCGAAAAGATCCGGAAAAATTATATTAAAATTAATCTGAAAATAGGGTGTTTACAATCTTCCCTCCTTAAAAGGATTGCGTCCTCGTAATCAAAGAATAAGCTACTAAGAATAATTTATGGAAATACAAGGTTGCTTAGTTTGCAACTGCTTCCTCGAACAAGTGGGGGTAACGCTGGCGCATACTATCTTCTCGTTCCCAAGTTGATTCTCCAGGAGAATGATGTTTCTATGCTACACGAACCAGTCTGATTGTCTGTCCCCTCAATGTCTTCTCACTGACGTCGAGGATGCCAACTGGTTGTTCTTCATATCTCAAGCTTGGGCCTACTGCGATTTCGGAATGATCGACTACGTGTCTTGGGTCGGTCACGTACCTTCGCAGCTGTGAGACATGGAATACGTCATGCACTCCCTCTAAGGATGGAGGTAATGCAAGACGATAAGCCACCTCACCAACTCGCTCTAGAATGTCAAATGGCCCGATATACCTTGGGCTCAACTTGCCTCTGCTCCCGAATCTGATAGTACCACGAGTGGGCAAAATCCTCAAGAACACATGCTCTCCTTCTTTGAACTCTAGGGGACGTCTGTGCGTATCTGCCCAATGCTTCTGTCTGTCTTGGGTTGCTCGTAGATGATTCTGGATCTGTTTCACCTTCTCCACTGTTTGTGTTACCAATTCGGGACCCAGTATTTGACGTTCACCAACGTCACTCCAATATATAGGCGATCTGTATTTCCTTCTGTATAAAGCTTCGAATGGTGCCATCTGGATGCTGGCCTGATAACTGTTGTTGTAGGAGAACTCCACTAAGTGCAAATGATCTTCCCAAGATCCTCCGAAGTCTAGCATACATGATCGTAACATGTCCTCCAATATCTGAATGGTGCGCTCCGATTGGCCATCTGTCTGTGGGTGGTATGCCGTGCTGAATTTGAGTCTGGTGCCCAGACTCTTTTGCATGCTTCTCCAAAAATGAGACGTAAATCTCGAATCTCGATCCGATACGATACTAACAGGTACTCCATGTAATTTGACGATTTGTCGCATATACATGTCGGCTAGTACCTCTGTGGACTGTCCGACTCTAAATGGCAAGAAGTGTGCCGATTTAGTGAGTCAATCCACTATCATCCATACTGCGTCTTTTCTGCTGGGGCTCCTCGGAAATCCTGTAACAAAATCCATCGTGACATGCTCCCACTTCTATTCCGGTATCGGAAGCGGCTGTAACATACCTGCAGTCCTCTGATGTTCGGCCTTTACTTGCTGGCAGACTAAGCATTTGGCCACAAATCTTGCAATCTCTCTTTTCATTCCGTGCCACCAGTAATACTGTCTCAAGTCTCGGTACATCTTGGTTCCTCCTGGGTGAACAGAGTACATAGAGCTATGTGCTTCAGTCATTAACTCCTGTCTCAATTCTCCATTTGGAACATACAGGCAGTTTTCAAACCTCAATGTCCCGTCTTCGTGGATGCGAAGTCCTGTCTGCATGCCGGCTTCCGTCCTTTCTTTGAGTCTTCGAAATCTAGCATCGGTGGGCAATGCCTCCTTAATCTTTTCCATGAGTGATGACTGAATCTCAAGGTTAGCCATCAAGCCATTCTGTCCCGGTAAGACGACCTCTATCTGAAGCTCCTGTAAATCTCTCATTAACTCGGCTGCATCGTCAAGAAATAAGCCGTAGGCTTCCTGTTGAGTGTGTCTGCAACAACATTCGCCTTTCCCGGATGATACTGCAGATCTATGTCAAAATCTACCATCAGTTCCAGCCAGCGTCTTTGCCTCATGTTAAGCTCCTTCTGAGTATATACATACTTCAGACTCTTGTGATCTATAAAGATGTCTACTTTCTCTCCGTAAAGGTAGTGCCTCCAAATCTTCAATGCAAATATAACTGCTGCTAACTCCAGATCGTGTGTTGGGTAGTTCTTCTCGTGAACCTTCAACTGTCTTGACGCATAAGCAATGACTTTGCCATGTTGCATCAAAACACATCCTAGTCCACTACCGGATGCATCGTTGTAAACAACAAAACCTCCTGACCATGAAGGAAGAGTCAAGACAGGGGCTGTTGTCAATCTTCTCTTCAGTTCTTCGAAGGCCTTCTGGCAGTCTTCTGTCCATATAAACTCCTGGTCTTTACGTGCAGCCTCGTCATCGGTTCTGCAATCCTCGAGAAATTTTCCACAAACCTTCGGTAATATCCTGCGAGTCCGAGAAAACTTCTCACCTCTGCAACTGATGTGGGTGTAGGCCAAGTCTCTATTGCCGCAACTTTCTCTGGATCCACTGAAAGTCCTTCTCCTGAGATGATATGTCCCAAGAAAGGCACTTTGTCCATACAGAACTCACACTTACTGAGTTTGGCATATAACTTCTCCTGCCTCAAGGTCTCTAGCACGATTCTGAGAAGCTCCTCGTGCTCTTTGTGGCTCTTAGAATAGATGAGAATGTCGTCAATGAACACCACTACGAATTTATCCAAGAACTGATGAAAGACTCTGTTCATTAAACTCATAAACACTGCTGGCTCGTTGGTTAAACCAAACGACATTACCAAGAACTCATAATGTCCATACTTGGTTCTGAATGCGGTCTTCGGGATATCTTCCTTCCTTACTATGATCTGATGCTAGCCGGATCGAAGGTCAATCTTCGAAAATACCCTTGCACCACTCAACTGATCGAATAGATCATCAATGCGTGGCAAGGGATACCTGTTCTTGATGGTCACATCATTCAGCGCTCTGTAGTCGATGCATAACCGAACTGTTCCATCCTTCTTTGGCATAAATAATATGGGTGCTCCCCAGGGTGGAACACTGGGCCAAATGAAACCCTTCTCCAGAAGATCATCAACCTGTTCTTTCAACTCTACTAACTCCTTAGGTGCTAGTCGATATACCGATGAAGTGATAGGCTCTACTCCTGGAGTTAAGTCTATGGTGAATTCTATTTCCCGATCAGGCAGTAAGCCTGGAAGATCATCGAGAAATACATCCACAAATTCTGAGATAACTCTTAGGTAACCTGTCTCCTCTTCTACAGATAATACCCTAAGAGTAGGCTGGACTCCTTGCTCTACTGTTCCTCGAAGAAACTCGAATTTTGGATGTCCAGGCGGTCTAAATATAATCCGCCCAAGTCGGCAATCAAGAGTCGCATGGTACTGACTTAACCAGTCCATACCAAGTACGATATCATAATCCGGCATAGAAAATATCAAAAATTGAGCTCGCATCTCCCGGCCACAAACTACTACAGAACATGATCTATAGACGTCACTAACCGAAATAATTCCACCTCCCGTAAGAATTCTCTTCATCTTCGGAAGGGGTGCGGTAGCTACTCTATGGGTGGCTACAAAGCTAGATGCTATAAAAGAATGCGATGCTCCAGAATCAAATAATACTACAGCTGGTAATAAAGTTACTAAAATAGTACCTGCGATGACTTCGCCTGCGGTAGCTTCCTGCTCAACAGCTAATGTGAATGCCTGGCCTCGACCCTGAGCTGGTCCTCTTTGCTGCTGCTGTTGCTGAAATAGAGCTGCCTGCGGTGCCAGTGGAGGTCTCTGCTGGTAGCCTCCTGTAGCTGGTGGTCTAACTCCTCCAGCTCTTGTCTGCTGTGCTCCTACTGCTCCTGTAGCTGGTCGTGGTGCAGGTAAAGCAAGTCTCGGTGCTCCCTCTCTTGGTTTAGTGCAGTCTCTAGAAAAGTGCTGATCTGATCCGCAAAGCAGGCATAGTCCCAATTTATGCCTGCACTCTCTCTCAATGTGTCCTACCTTGCCGCAGTGGTGACAGGTAGGAAGAGATATGGCCATGTGTGCTGCTCTCTCCGGTATACTCCTTTGGAATCTTTTTGCAGAATCTCCTAGTGCTGTCTTGGTTGGTGCGGATGTGTTTGGCTTCTTAAGATTCGATTCCCTTCTAGTGACACGCTCCATGCGTCGTGCTGCTGCAAGGACCTCAGTATAAGATATAGGTGCGACTGAGCCAATCAATCTCTGAAGCTCGAACTTCAGTCCATCAAAGAACTTTTCAGCTTTCTCTTCCTCTGTCGAGATCAATGTCGGAGCGAAGCGACTTAGGTGTATAAACTCCGCGTTGTATTCCTCCACTATCATACTGCCTTGGATGAGGCGGTTGAACTTGTCTCTGAGCTCTGATCATGCAACTGCCGGAATGTACATCTCTTGGAAGAGTCTGGAGAACTCTTCCCAAGTGACTCGGTCCTGTCCGAGCCTCCTTTCCTCTGCTAGCCACCAGTAATGCGCATTATCAGTTAACTACATTCTGACTGCAGTCATCCACTTCTCTCTCGGAAGTTCAGCGGCCTCCAATTGATGCTGGATGTTAGTGAGCCATTCATGAACTTCTGTTGGCCCTTCTTTACCAAAAAATGTGCGAGGCTTGAGATGACAAAAATCGGTGATAGATCCCGTCGCTGTTCGCCTCGTTGGTGGATTTTTCTGCTCCAATGCGGATACCAGGCTGGTCCTCAGATACTCTGCCTCCTGGCGATGGGCCTCTTGCTGAATCTGCTGCTGGGCCAGCATCATGGCATACATCATCTGGAACATCTGTTGCCCGTCCATGGCTTGCCCGGGCGGGAAAACTGGCATCTGGGGAGTGAACTGTGGTGGAGGTGGGATGTCATCTCTCCGGAACCTTGGATTAGGCTATCCAGTTTGAGTATTCTGCGATGCTTGTCCTCCATTCCCTGGAGTCACTCCGTCTATATCAGTAACCACAGCATCGTGTGGCGTGTCCAAAGGAATCTCATCTCCGTTTCTGGGATCCATTTCTCTTCAACAAAATATAAACTGTAAGAACGCTCAGAGGAATCAATACAGGATGCAGTTCAAGTAACAATTTCGAGTTCGATAAAGAGTTCAATAATGGTTTAAATAATGGATGAGATTTTAGAACTTATTCTATCCTTAGGGCAGGCTGGTTCGGTCCCTAAGTTGAAACCGAACAATTTAGTCGTAGACCTGCATGGGCCACCACAAAAACTATGTCACGCCCCAGTCCCAAAATATTGAGGGACCGGACGCGTGATAATGGCCAGCAGTATGCACCGATGGACAAACCCAATTTAATGGATCCATCAGGGCATACTTAAGCTATAATATAACAAGTCTACGACCACATGGTACAACTAATCTCATCCACACAAGATACAAAATAAGATCCACAGGGTAAATAAAGAAATGTAAATCATCAATCAGTCTCAACAAGTGCTTCGGGGAACAACCCGATAAATATCTGATACATGGTTCAACAGACCATAAATAAATGACTGAAATAAATAAATAAGTACTGAGCATGAAACATGGATGCTCAAGAGAAGTCCTTGGCTAACACCTCGTCCTCGGATGGCGGTACAACTCCTGGATCAGCTCCTGCTCCAGTCCCGTATACCTCGGGATAGATCTCGTCCTCAAATCCTGGGGACACAATCCATATCCTGGTCCTCAGGGGACATAGCAAGGTACAGAAAATATACAAGCCAAAATATAAGCAGTGCAGCAAATAATGAAATAAATAGGGCAAGTAAGTAACCATCTAAGTAAAATGCAAGAAGAGAGCATCACGAGTACTCAGACCGAGCCACTACAAGCTCTGTGTCGGGGAGCCGGTAGTGGTAATAATACGTAATGTGCCTAGCTCTGCTACGAGAGTCTACGGCCTCACAATAGTAGTAGATATATATAGAAAACAGCCTGTAGCCTGTGTGTCTCTCCCCACCCAATGTAACCACGCATATCATGACCATAACGTCTCATGTCCATGTCAAGCGGGATCATCACTAATGCAACAAGTCATATGTATCTATGAATATAGTATCTCTGTCAAGTCCTGTATCCTATACAGGATCACCACGAATATCTCAGGAATATCCTGTCTCATGAACAGTGTCAAGTGTCCTGGGTCATATGGTACTTGATAAGACAAGTACGAGTATATAAAGTGTCACGAATGTCCATCTCTAAATGACAGTACCCAACACTGCGTACAGTGTTGGCACCCGACTGATAATCGGACGCTAAGTATGTCACACGGTCCTAGGTTGAGCATGTACAACAATATAATGAAATAAGGAAAAATATATAACAATACTGCAGAGTTTGGCAAGGTACACTTGCCTGATGTCCGAATACCAACAGTCGTCCCGGTATCAGTGGATCCTGTGGGTACTACTCCAAAAGCTGTAATAAACATCACCAACAGTCTCAGAAGATGTCAAACTGCTAGAAACGCCTGTCCTTACGTCTAATTTGGACACAGGGGCAAAAAGGTTATTTTCGAGCCAAAGCGGGGTCCACATGTGGGCCACTTTGTACCGAAAAGCGTGTCAGGGTCAAAGGTCTCCAAATTCCTCAAACTCAGTGTCTACAAGTCAGGAATGATGATACAAACTCAACAGAACTTTCAGAATTGGATTCTGATGAGCCGTTCACAAAATCGTCCGTCAAGTGGAGCCGGTGGGGCCCACGACACGCGATTTTATCAACGTTCTCGGAATCGAACCAAACTTGGGTCACAGGACCAGCGTATTGCTACGAGTCCGATGGCATAAGTTTCGTCTCGATCCGACGTGTGTACACAAAGTGACAGCGTGTTCCAGAAAGGTCGGATACGGGGTGTCGTCGGCGGATACGCGTTGATTCCGGGGTGCACGTACCTCCGAATCCACTTTTGTGAAATCCCATACGACCGTATCAACGACGCACACGGTTCAGTAAAGACCGCGTGCGACCAAGTCGTCCCGTGTGGCAGGGCGTACTCGGTTCCGGGGTAAAACAGGATATTGTTTTTCCTGTTTTTGGATCGCGGTGTGCGATCACCACAGGACGCGGTGCACCGAGCGAGTTACGTGGGCACCGAGAGGGTTACACAGTCTACGCATAGCAACTGACAGAATCAAAAATGGTGTTACGATGAGGAAGAAACCGGTACCTGAACAGGGCCCCGTGAGTTCTGAATTCTGAGTGTCCGAAATCCAAATTGACCCGAGCCGAGTCCTGGTCGTGTCCTCGCGGTGTGTCCGGTGTCTACTGTATTGTGGTCCAGAGGGTGGCCGTGTCCGCTGAGTCGGAGCTAGGTCGGCGGGCGGCCGGCCGAGGGCTTTGCGGGAGTTGGCGAGGCAAAGATGGGGTCGGGGCTGTTGTGCTCAGCGGTTGACCGAAGGGGATCCGAGGGTTCGGCGCTGACGGGATAGGAGTCGAGCGGTCCGGCGAGCTCTGGGAAGAAGGAGAAAGCGTCGAGGTCAGATGCGGGCTGGGCGGCTGCTCCGCAACGACAGGCGGAGCGGGTTCAGCGTCGACGGCGAGGTTCAGCGTCGCCGGCGACTGGGCAACCAGAGGGGGGCGACGCTCGAGTTGGGGAAGTCGGTCGGCTCGCGGGAACGGGGTCAGCGGTCTGGGAGGAGTTGGGGGACGGGTTCGAACTGAGGGCGGAGGGGTGTTCGACCGGCCTGGATAGAGCGGGGTGCGGCGGAGGTTGGTCGCTGCTCGAGACGGGCTGACCGAAGTAGATGGCGGCGGGAACTTAGGGTTTAGGTTAGGGCTAGGCACGAACGCCGAGGAGGAGCTTTATAGGGCTGCTACAGGAGTTTCCGGCAGCCTAGGGTTTGCAGCAGGTCAGGTTCCTCCACGGTTCGGGTCTGACCCGCTATGGTGGGTTTGATCCGGGTTGGTCCGAGCTTGGTTTGGTTCGGTTTAAAAACCAATAGCTTTTAGTCCTTAAATCGTTGCTCCGGAGTCCAATAAATTCATCGAAAAATGCCATGCTTCCGGTTTTCTATTTTACACAATAAATTATTATTTCCAGAATATTTTAACACCAATAAACTGCCTGTAAAAATCTTTAACTCATAATTACCTTGGTTCTTCATCCAAAATGTCGAAAAGATCCGGAAAAATTATATTAAAATTAATCTGAAAATAGGGTGTTTACAATCTTCCCTCCTTAAAAGGATTGCGTCCTCGCAATCAAAGAATAAGCTACTAAGAATAATTTATGGAAATACAAGGTTGCTTAATTTGCAACTGCTTCCTCGAACAAGTGGGGGTAACGCTGGCGCATACTATCTTCTCGTTCCCAAGTCGATTCTCTAGGAGAATGATGTTTCTATGCTACACAAACCAGTCTGATTGTCTGTCCCCTCAATATCTTCTCACTGACGTCGAGGATGCCAACTGGTTGTTCTTCATATCTCAAGCTTGGGCCTACTGCGATTTCGGAATGATCGACTACGTGTCTTGGGTCGGTCACGTACCTTCGCAGCTGTGAGACGTAGAATATGTCATGCACTCCCTCTAAGGATGGAGGTAATGCAAGACGATAAGCCACCTCACCAACTCACTCTAGAATGTCAAATGGCCCGATATACCTTGGGCTCAACTTGCCTCTGCTCCCGAATCTGATAGTACCACGAGTGGGCGAAATCCTCAAGAATACATGCTCTCCTTCTTTGAACTCTAGGGGACGTCTGTTCGTATCTGCCCAATGCTTCGGTCTGTCTTGGGCTGCTCGTAGATGATTCTGGATCTGTTTCACCTTCTCCACTGTTTGTGTTACCAATTCGGGACCCAGTATTTGACGTTCACCAACGCCACTCCAACATATAGGCGATCTGCATTTCCTTCCGTATAAAGCTTCGAATGGTGCCATCTGGATGCTGGCCTGATAATTGTTGTTGTAGGAGAACTCCACTAAGTGCAAATGATCTTCCCAAGATCCTTCGAAGTCTAGCATACATGATAATAACATGTCCTCCAATATCTGAATGGTGCGCTCCGATTGTCCATCTGTCTGTGAGTGGTATGCCGTGCTGAATTTGAGTCTGGTGCCCAGACTCTCTTGCATGCTTCTCCAGAAATGAGACATAAATCTCGAATCTCGATCCGATACGATACTAACAGGTACTCCATGTAATTTGACGATTTGTCGCATATACATGTCGGCTAGTACCTCTGTGGACTATCCGACTCTAAATGGCAAGAAGTGTGCCGATTTAGTGAGTCGATCCACTATCACCCATACTGCATCTTTTCCGCTGGGGCTCCTCGAAAATCCTGTAACAAAATCCATCGTGACATGCTCCCACTTCCATTCCGGTATCGGAAGCGGCTGTAACATACCTGCAGTCCTCTGATGTTCGGCCTTTACTTGCTGGCAGACTAAGCATTTGGCCACAAATCTTGCAATCTCTCTTTTCATTCCGTGCCACCAGTAATACTGTCTCAAGTCTCGGTACATCTTAGTTCCTCCTGGGTGAACAGAGTACATAGAGCTATGTGCTTCAGTCATTAACTCCTGTCTCAATTCTCTATTTGGAACATACAGGCGGTTTCCAAACCTCAATGTCCCGTCTTCGTGGATGCGAAGTCCTGTCTGCATGCCGGCTTTCGTTCTTTCTTTGAGTCTTCGGAATCTAGCATCGGTGGGCAATGCCTCCTTAATCTTTTCCACGAGTGATGACTGAATCTCAAGGTTAGCCATCAAGCCATTCTGTCCCGGTAAGACGACCTCTATCTGAAGCTCCTGTAAATCTCTCATTAACTCGGCTGCATCGTCAAGAAATAAGCCGTAGGCTTCCTGCTGAGTGCGTCTGCAACAACATTCGCCTTTCTCGGATGATACTGCAGATCTATGTCAAAATCTACCATTAGTTCCAGCCAGCGTCTTTGCCTCATGTTAAGCTCCTTCTGAGTATATTCATACTTCAGACTCTTGTGATCTGTAAAGATGTCTACTTTCTCTCCGTAAAGGTAGTGCCTCCAAATCTTCAATGCAAATATAACTACTGCTAACTCCAGATCATGTGTTGGGTAGTTCTTCTCGTGAACCTTCAACTGTCTTGACGCATAAGCAATGACTTTGCCATGTTGCATCAAAACACATCCTAGTCCACTACCGGATGCATCGCTGTAAACAATAAAACTTCTTGACCCTGAAGGAAGAGTCAAGACAGGGGCTGTTGTCAATCTTCTCTTCAGTTCTTCGAAGGCCTTCTGGCAGTCTTCTGTCCATATAAACTCCTGGTCTTTACGTGTCAGCCTCGTCATCGGTTCTGCAATCCTCGAGAAATTTTCCACAAACCTTCGGTAATATCCCGCGAGTCCGAGAAAACTTCTCACCTCTGCAACTGATGTGGGTGTAGGCCAAGTCTCTATTGCCGTAACTTTCTCTGGATCCACTGAAAGTCCTTCTCCTGAGATGATATGTCCCAAGAAAGGCACTTTGTCCATACAGAACTCATACTTACTGGGTTTGGCATATAACTTCTCCTGCCTCAAGGTCTCTAGCACGATTCTGAGATGCTCCTCGTGCTCTTCGTGGCTCTTAGAATAGATGAGAATGTCGTCAATGAACACCACTACGAATTTATCCAAGAACTGATGAAAGACTCTGTTCATTAAACTCATAAACACTGCTGGCGCATTGGTTAAACCAAACGGCATTACCAAGAACTCATAATGTCCATACTTGGTTCTGAATGCGGTCTTCGGGATATCTTCCTTCCTTACTTTGATCTGATGATAGCCGGATCGAAGGTCAATCTTCAAAAATACCCTTGCACCACTCAACTGATCGAATAGATCATCAATGCGTGGCAAGGGATACCTGTTCTTGATGGTCACAGCATTCAGCGCTCTGTAGTCGATGCATAACCGTACTGTTCCATCCTTCTTTAGCACAAATAATATGGGTGCTCCCCAGGGTGAAATACTGGGCCGAATGAAACCCTTCTCCAGAAGATCATCAACCTGTTCTTTCAACTCTACTAACTCCTTAGGTGCTAGCCGATATACCGATGAAGTGATAGGCTCTGCTCCTGGAGTTAAGTCTATGGTGAATTCTATTTCCCGATCAGGCGGTAAGCCTGGAATATCATCGGGAAATACATCCACAAATTCTGAGATGACTCTTGGGTAACCTGTCTCCTCTTCTATAGATAATACCCTAAGAGTAGGCTGGACTCCTTGCTCTACTGTTCCTCGAAGAAACTCAAATTCTGGATGTCCAGGCGGTCTAAATATAACCCGCCCAAGTCGACAATCAAGAGTCGCATGGTACTGACTTAACCAGTCCATACCAAGTACGACATCATAATCCGGCATAGAAAATATCAGAAATTGAGCTCGCATCTCCCGGCCACAAACTACTACAAAACATGATCTACAGACGTCACTAACCGGAATAATTCCACCTCCCGTAAGAATTCTCTTCATCTTCGGAAGGGGTGCGGTAGCTACTCTATGGGTGGCTACAAAGCTAGATGCTATAAAAGAATGCGATGCTCCAGAATCAAATAATGCTACAGCTGGTAATGAAGCTACTAAAATAGTACCTGCGATGACTTCGCCTGCGGTAGCTTCCTGCTCAACAGCTAATGTGAATGCCTGACCTCGACCCTGAACTGGTCCTCTTTGCTGCTGCTGTTGCTGAAATAGAGCTGCCTGCGGTGCCAGTGGAGGTCTCTGCTGGTAGCCTCCTGTAACTGGTGGTCTAACTCCTCTAGCTCCTGTCTGCTGTGTTCCTACTGCTCCTGTAGCTGGTCGTGGTACAGGTAAAGCAAGTCTCGGTGCTCCCTCTCTTGGTTTAGTGCAGTCTCTAGAAAAGTGCTGATCTGATCCGCAAAGCAGGTATAGTCCCAATTTACTCCTGCACTCTCTCTCAATGTGTCCTACCTTGCCGCAGTGGTGACAGGTAGGAAGAGATATGGCCCTGTGTGCTGCTCTCTCCGGTATACTCCTCTGGAATCTTTTTGCAGAATCTCCTGGTGCTGTCTTGGTTGGTGCGGATGTGTTTGGCCTCTTCAGATTCGATTCCCTTCTAGTGACGCGCTCCATGCGTCGTGCTGCTGCAAGGACCTCAGTATAAGATGTAGGTGCGACTGAGCCAATCAATCTCTGAAGCTCGAACTTCAGTCCATCAAAGAACTTTTCAGCTTTCTCTTCCTCTGTCGAGATCAATGTCGGAGTGAAGCGACTTAGGCGTATAAACTCCGCGTTGTATTCCTCCACTATCATACTGCCTTGGATGAGGCGGTTGAACTTGTCTCTGAGCTCTGATCGTGCAACTGCCGGAATGTACATCTCTTGGAAGAGTCTGGAGAACTCTTCCCAAGTGACTCGGTCCTGTCCGAGCCTCCTTTCCTCTGCTAGCCACCAGTGATGCGCATTATCAGTTAACTGCATTCTGACTACAGTCATCCACTTCTCTCTCGGAAGTTCAGCGGCCTACAACTGATGCTGGATGTTAGTGAGCCATTCATGAACTTCTGTTGGCCCTTCTTTACCAGAAAATGTGCGAGGCTTGAGATAACGAAAATCGGTGATAGATCCCGTCGCTGTTCGCCTCGTTGGTGGATTTGCCTGCTCCAATGCGGATACCAGGCTGGTCCTCAGATACTCTGCCTCCTGGCGATGGGCCTCTTGCTGAATCTGCTGCTGGGCCTGCATCATGGCATACATCATCTGGAACATCTGTTCCAAGTCCATGGCTTGCCCGGGCGGGAAAACTGGCATCTGGGGAGTGAACTGTGGTGGAGGTGGGATGTCATCTCTCCGGAACCTTGGATTATGCTGTCCGGTTTGAGTATTCTGCGATGCTTGTCCTCCATTCCCTGGAGTCACTCCGTCTATATCAGTAACCACAGCATCGTGTGGCGTGTCCAAAGGAATCTCGTCTCCGTTCCTGGGATCCATTTCTCTGCAACAATATATAAACTGTAAGAACGCTCAGAGGAATCAATACAGGATGCAGTTCAAGTAACAATTTCGAGTTCGATAAAGAGTTCAATAATGGTTTAAATAATGGATGAGATTCTAGAACTTATTCTATCCTTAGGGCAGGCTGGTTCGGTCCCTAAGTTGAAACCGAACAATTTAGTCGTAGACCTGCATGGGCCACCATAAAAACCATGTCACGCCCCAGTCCCAAAATTTCGAGGGACCGGACGCGTGATAATGGCCAGCAGTACGCACCGATGGACAAACCCAATTTAATGGATCCATCAGGGCATACTTAAGCTGTAATATAACAAGTCTACGACCACATGATACAACTAATCTCATCCACACAAGATACAAAATATTATCCACAGGGTAAATAAAGAAATATAAATCATCAATCAGTCTCAACAAGTGCTTCGGGGAACAACCCGATAAATATCTGATACATGGTTCAACAGACCATAAATAAATGACTGAAATAAATAAATAAGTACTGAGCATGAAACATGGATGCTCAAGAGAAGTCCTCGGCTAACACCTCGTCCTCGGATGGCAGTACAACTCCTGGATCAGCTCCTGCTCCAGTCCCGTATACCTCGGGATAGATCTCGTCCTCAAATCCTGGGGACACAATCCATATCCAGGTCCTCAGGGGACATAGCAAGGTACAGAAAATATACAAGCCAAAATATAAGCAGTGCAGCAAATAATGAAACAAATAGGGCAAGTAAGTAACCATCTAAGTGAAATACAAGATGAGAGCATCACGAGTACTCAGGCTGAGCCACTACAAGCTTTGTGTCGGGGAGCCGGTAGTGGTAATAACACGTAATGTGCCTAGCTCTGCTACGAGAGTCTACGGCCTCACAATAGTAGTAGATATATATAGAAAACAGCCTGTAGCCTGTGTGTCTCTCCCCACCCAATGTAACAACGCATATCATGACCATAACGTCTCATGTCCATGTCAAGCGGGATCATCACTAATGCAACAAGTCATATGTATCTATGAATATAGTATCTCTGTCAAGTCCTGTATCCTATACAGGATCACCACAAATATCTCGGGAATATCCTGTCTCATGAACAGTGGCAAGTGTCCTGGGTCATATGGTACTTGATAAGACAAGTACGAGTATATAAAGTGTCACGAATGTCCAACTCTAAATGACAGTACCCAACACTGCGTACAGTGTTGGCACTCGACTGATAATCGTACGCTAAGTACGTCACACGGTCCTAGGTTGAGCATACACAGCAATATAATGAAACAAGGAAAAATATATAACAATACTGCAGAGTTTGGCAAGGTACACTTGCCTGATGTCCGAATACCAACAGTCGTCCTGGTATCAGTGGATCTTGTGGGTACTACTCCAAAAGCTGTAATAAACATCACCAACAGTCTCAGAAGATGTCAAACTGCTAGAAACGCCTGTCCTTACGTCCAATTTGGACACAGGGGCAAAAAGGTCATTTCCGGGCCAAAGCGGGGTCCACATGTGGGCCACTTTGCACCGAAAAGTGTGTCAGGGTCAAAGGTCTCCAAATTTCTCAAACTCAGTGTCTACAAGTCAGGAATAATGATACGAACTCAACGGAACTTTCAGAATTGGATTTCGATGAGCCGTTCACAAAATCGTCCGTCAAGTAGAGCCGGTAGGGCCCACGACACGCGATTTTATTAACGTTCTCGGAATCGAACCAAACTTGGGTCACAGGACCAGCGTATTGCTACGAGTCCGATGGCGCAAGTTTCGTCTTAATCCGACATGTGTACACAAAGTTACAGCGTGTTCCAGAAAGGTCGGATACGGTGTGTCGTCGGCGGATACGCGTTGATTCCGGGGTGCACGCACCTCCGAATCCACTTCTGCGAAATCCCACACGACCGTATCAACGACGCGCACGGTTCGGTAAAGACCGCGTGCGACCAAGTCATCCCGTGTGGCGGTGTCACTACCACCTTTCCAGATAAGGGTATTTGTGTAAATTCACTATTTTGAATAATTATGTATTAAATTAAATTGCTGAGTTTTATAAACTATTTATATGTTGTTAGTGATATTTGGATTTAGGTCAAACCCTAGAACTCATTAGGATAACCCTAATGAGTAAACCCTAAATTGTAAACCTAATTCTAGAGAAACCCTATAATTCAAACTTTAGGTTGAACCTCAAACCCTAGACTGACTAAACCTTAGTTAATTAGGTTCTACATGACCTAACATAGGGGGTTTAACCTAAAACTATGTATTGAAACCCTAAACCTAGTTTTAATATAAAAGGGAGCCACCCACAACCCTTTTCTCCTTCCTGAAGAGAGAAACCCTAGCCTCCATAAGAGAAAGCCATCTTCCCCACTCCAGATTTTGAAACCTAACCCTAGGGTTTCCATCTTCCTCCTCCAAAGCAAGGAAAGCAGGGAACTTGGGTCAAGGAAACTTGGGAAAGAAGAACTTTCATAGGGAAACCATCTCCCTATAAGTAAAACCCTATTTTTAATTCTTTTAATTCTGTTTTCAGATGTTAATGCCCATTAGGAACCCACCCTATTGTTTAGATTTTGATTTTAGGGTTTCTACATGGAGATTTAGGAGAAACTAGGGTTTTGGTGTTCCAATGAGGGTTTTCCCCAAATTTGTGAACCCTAGATCATAAGGGTTTGCATGTAGGCTGATCATATCACATACATATAGATTGGATCTCAAATTTTAGGGTTTTGGTTGAGGATTTTGGAGTTCTTGATGTGGAACCCATTTTTGCACATCATGTGTTTGATGAAATGCTTCACAGGAGGAATTACCCATCTAATCTACTCTACTTCACCCAATTTGATGTGTGTTTATATATATATATCTATGTTTGTAGACGTGTGTGTGATTTGGAGAGGGAATACATCGATGGGGAAGGTTCTGTGAGCAGTCGGGTTTGGGAAATTCTTAGCACAGTTAGGTATTTCCTGTACAGTCGGTTTGTATATGTGTTTGGTTTTCCTGTGCATTGGGTAGTGTCCCTGAGTCTCAGAGTATCGGACACGGTAGGGAGTGATGTGTAGATGAGTTCATGTGTAGTGAGGACTTGAGTTATGTCTCTGTGTGTCAAAACTGTGTGTGGTAGTATAGGAAGTTGTGGTATCAATGAATATGGGTTTTATTTGGCTGTGATCAGTGTCCATATAGTGTGATTGAGTGTAAAATTCTAAGGGAAGGGGAGAGAGAGAAGTAAACTCAAACCTGTGATAGTGTATCAGTTTATGAGTGTCAGTTAGCCCAGGTTCAATAGTGTGTGACAGTTCTGCTCCTATGCACTGATTCACCACTGAAACTTAATGCAAAAGTCTTAGTTTACCTGTGAGCACTGCTAGCCTAGTATGCAAATTGGCTTATTGGAACAAAAGGGACTATGAGTGTGTTCAGATAAGTATTGGTTGATTAGAGTGTGGTTGTTGTGTGTATCCCAGGTGCACATATCGAGTTTAGAATGAGTGTAGGTATTCAGTTCATGTGTGCTAGGATCAGTTGTATTGGGTTATTTCCAGTTACCCAGTATCAATTTGTGTGAGATTGGGGTTATACCAGTGTAAGGATGATAGTATATCAATGTGAGTTGTGTGCTATAAACCTAGAGTAAGGTGTGTGCATTAGATCTCATTACCTATGTGTTTCTGTGTATCAGTATTCAGCCTGTGTGTGTATCCCAGGTTAATTCAGATTTCAGTTTACCTGTGTGTAGGTAATTTAGTGCTGTGTAACCTACCTGTGAGTGAGTGTCTCTATGATACTGACACTGTGTAGCAGTGTAGGGAAATAGGTATGTGTGTTGAGTGATGGACTAGGGTTGGATTAGGGGATCATGTTGAACTGTTTGATATGTGTGTTTAGGATTAAGATTTCTGAGTATTGAACATTTTCAACTGTGACTGTGTGTGTGCAGGATTTTAAATTCAGTATGTTTCAGTGTCTCAATTAATTAAACCTGTGTTATGTCCAGTGAGGAACCTGTGTCAGTGTGGCTGTGTATATGTGACTGTGAGTTACAACTGTGGGTTCCTACCAATGTGTGCCTATGTATGTGTATCAGTTAGAGTACAGTGAGTAAGGTGAGTTGAGTTGAGTATTGGGTTGGGTATGAGGATAGGATTTGAGATACCAAGGTAAGGAGCTATTTGTTTCCTAAATAGTAGCTACTTATATACCCTAAGTTAAACTATTAGCTAGGAGTAGTGTCATGTGTATGCATTATATGGGTAGGTATAAAATGATGCAGTGTATACAATATTGGTTAAGTATGGCATAGACAGCTCACCAAGGACCTAGAAATGACCCTGTACCTAGCATAGAACTAGGTATGCATGTAGCCTTTTCAAAACACTTTTTGATATGGATACTTGATATTTTTAGGTGATTGTGATCCCACCTTGGACATCGATCCTCACATTTTTGCTCAGGACCACAGGCGAGTACATTCTCTGACAGTTTTTATTATTGATTACTTCTATAAATTGTAGTGTATTACATACTTGATTCTGACACTATGGATACACGGGTTAGCACCCTAGATCCCCATCATGAGGAGTCGTGATTGGAATCCATCGTGCTAGCTGGGGGATGGAGAACTATTAGTAGATTATGTGATCATATCCAAACATTTATATGCACCATAGCTCACTCCACTTCTCACGTCGGGTGTAGCCTGTCCATTTATATGCTCCATAGCTGTTATATATGATTAGCCTGACCACTACATGCACCATAGCTAACCATATGGTTAGCCTGACCTAAAAGAATCATAGCTAATCATATATAACCAGCCTGATCTAGTCCCAAGCCGATCACATAATAAACTAATATTTCAACCACTTAGCTAGATGTTTATTTTTATTCAGATTCACTTGTTCTAGCATTCACTGTTTATTGTTCATTGCTAGATGCTCTATTGCCTATTTCATTTCTCCTGTACTTCTCATTTTCAGCATTTACTCTCATCTTGTATTTCTTACACTGTTTATAGACTTTGTCAATTTAATGAAACTGTTGTTAGTGCTTGTGCTTCGCTCCAATCCTGACTGGATAACAAAAATTTTCAGAGGACCTGGAGAACTTTTGTCCGACTCATTACGGCCCAGGATTCGAGGGAGATTTCACTCCAGAAATCCCAGAGGAGTTGCCTATCCTAGAGGAGATCTTGCCTGCCTGTACTTAGATTACTTTTTCTGCATTTATTGTTTTAGACTGAGACTGAGTTGTATTTCATTATTTGTGACTTTGTGAGGTCATCTAGACCCAGGATTTGAGTTGGACTTATTATGGTTGGTTTTTAATAGAACTCCTTTCTATTCTCATTGTGCCATTATTTCTTATAGTTTGTGATTGAGTATATTAAAGAACTGTGGTTTATTTATCTTTGTCCTCCGTACGGAGTTGAGACTATTGACAGGATATATTATGGTTGTGACCTAGACAGCGTTCTACCGCCGATGCTGCGGCGTAGGCTGGACGTACCCACGACTCATGCCCAAATTCCGGGTGCGGGACGTGACAAGCGGGGCGTACTCGGTTCCGGGGTGAAACAGGGTATTGTTTTTCCTGTTTTTGGATCGCGGTGTGCGATCACCACAGGACGCGGTGCACCGAGCGAGTTGTGCGGGCACCGAGAGGGTTACACAGTCTACGCATAGCAACTGACGGAATCAAAAATGGTGTTACGATGAGGAAGAAACCGGTACCTGAACAGGGCCCCGTGAATTCTGAATTCTGAGTGTCCAAAATCCAAATTGACACGAGCTGAGTCCTGGTCGTGTCCTCGCGGTGTGTAATATGTCTACTGTGTTCTGGTCCAGAGGGTGGCCGTGTCCGCTGAGTCGGAGCTAGGTCGGCGGGCGGCCGGCCGAGGGTTTCGCGGGAGTTGGCGAGGCGAAGATGGGGTCGGGGCTGCTGTGCTCAGCGGTTGACCGAAGGGGATCCGAAGGTTCAGCGCTGACGGGATGGGAGTCGAGCGGTCCGGCGAGCTCTGGGAAGAAGGGGAAAGCGTCGAGGTCGGATGCGGGCTGGGCGGCTGCTCCGCAACGACAGGCGGAGCGGGTTCAGCGTCGACGGCGAGGTTCAGCGTCGCCGGCGACTGGGCAACCAGAGGGGGGCGGCACTCGAGTTGGGGAAGTCGGTCGGCTCGCGGGAATGGGGTCAGCGGTCTGCGGCGAAGGTTGTTCGCTGCTCGAGACGGGCTGACCGAAGTAGATGGCGGCGGGAACTTAGGGTTTAGGTTAGGGCTAGGCGCGAACGCCGAGGAGGAGCTTTATAGGGCTGCTACAGGAGTTTTCGGCAGCCTAGGGTTTGCAGCGGGTCGGGTTCCTCCGCGGTTCGGGTCTGACCCGCTATGGTGGGTTTGATCCGGGTTGGTCCGAGCTTGGTTTGGTTCGGTTTAAAAACCAATAGCTTTTAGTCCTTAAATCGTTGCTCCGGAGTCCAATAAATTCACCGAAAAATGCCATGCGTCCGGTTTTCCATTTTACACAATAAATTATTATTTCCAGAATATATTAACACCAATAAACTGCCTATAAAAATCTTTAACTCATAATTACCTTGGTTCTTCATCCAAAATGTCGAAAAGATCCGAAAAAATTATATTAAAATTAATCTGAAAATAGGGTGTTTACATCTAGTGTTGATATGATCGCACCCGTTTAACTTATATTTTCCTTCCTTTTTATGCCTAATCCCCTTCCCTCCGCTCCATCGGCCGTCTCTTGCGGGCCCCACGCTCTCTTGTTCTTCTCCCCGTCATCTTCGTTATTATTGTTATTTGTTCTTCTTCTTCTTCATAATAATAATAATAATATAATAATAATAATAATTGTAGTTATAGTTATAATTATAATTATAATAATAGTAATAATAACAATAGTAGTAATAAGAAGACGGAGAAAAATAATTACGAGCAAGAAGAAGATGACTCTACTATACTGCCAAAATCGCAAAAAAGGGTGCAACACGAGGACTTCCCAGGAGGTCACCCATCCTAGTACTACTCTCGCCCAAACACGCTTAACTACGGAGTTCTGATGGGATCCGGTGCTCTAGTGCTGGTATGATCGCACCCGTTTAGCTTATGTTTTTCTTCCTCATTATGCCTAATCCCCTCCCCTCCGCTCCATCGGTCGTCTCTTGCGGGCCCCACGCTCTCTTGTTCTTCTCCCCGCCATCTTCGTTATTATTGTTATTTCTTCTTCTTCTTCTTCTTCATAATAATAATAATAATATAATAATAATTATAGTTATAGTTATAATTATAATAATAGTAATAATAACAATAGTAGTAATAACCGGAAGACGGAGAAAAATAATTACGGGCAAGAAGAAGATGACTCTACTATACTGCCAAAATCGCAAAAAGGGGTGCAACACGAGGACTTCCCAGGAGGTCACCCATCCTAGTACTACTCTCGCCCAAGCACGCTTAACTGCGGAGTTCTAATGGGATCCGGTGCTCTAGTGCTGGTATGATCGCACACGTTTAATTTATGTTTTCCTTCCTCTTTATGCCTAATCCCCTCCCCTCCGCTCCATCGGCCGTCTCTTGCGGGCCCCACGCTCTCTTGTTCTTCTCCCCGCCATCTTCGTTATTATTGTTATTTCTTCTTCTTCTTCATAATAATAATAATAATATAATAATAATAATAATAATTATAGTTATAGTTATAATTATAATAATAGTAATAATAACAATAGTAGTGATAACCGGAAGACGAAGAAAAATAATTACGAGCAAGAAGAAGATGACTCTACTATACTGCCAAAATCGCAAAAAGGGGTGCAATACGAGGACTTCCCAGGAGGTCACCCATCCTAGTACTACTCTCGCCTAAGCACGCTTAACTGCGGGGTTCTGATAGGATCCGGTGCTATGGTGCTGGTATGATCGCACCCGTGTAACTTATGTTTTGCTTCTTCTTTATGCCTAATCCCCTCCCCTCCGCTCCATCGGTCGTCTCTTGCGGGCCCCACGCTCTCTTGTTCTTCTCCCCGCCATCTTCGTTATTATTGTTATTTCTTCTTCTTCTTCATAATAATAATAATAATAATATAATAATAATTATTATAGTTATAGTTATAATTATAATTATAATAATAGTAATAAGAACAATAGTAGTAATAACCGGAAGACGGAGAAAAATAATTATGCGCAAGAAGAATATGACTCTACTATACTGCCAAAATCGCAAAAAGGGGTGCAACACGAGGACTTCCCAGGAGGTCACCCATCCTAGTACTACTCTCGCCCAAGCACGCTTGACTACGGAGTTCTGATGGGATCCGGTGCTCTAGTGCTGATATGATCGCACCCGTTTAACTTATGTTTTCCTTCCTCTTTATTCCTAATCCCCTCCCCTCCGCTCCATCGGTCGTCTCTTGCGGGCCCCACGCTCTCTTGTTCTTCTCTCCGCCATCTTCGTTATTATTGCTATTTCTTCTTCTTCTTCATAATAATAATAATAAAATAATAATAATTATTATTATAGTTATAGTTATAATTATAATTATAATTATAATAATAGTAATAATAACAATAGTAGTAATAACCGGAAGACGGAGAAAAATAATTACGAGTAAGAAGAAGATGACTCTACTATACTGCGAAAATCGCAAAAAGGGGTGCAATACGAGGACTTCCCAGGAGATCACCCATCCTAGTACTACTCTCGCCCAAGCACGCTTAACTGCGGATTTCTGATGGGATCCGGTGGTCTAATGCTGGTATGATCGCACCCGTTTAACTTATGTTTTCCTTCCTCTTTATGCCTAATCCCCTCCCCTCCGCTCCATCGGCCGTCTCTTGCGGGCCCCACGCTCTATTGTTCTTCTCCCCGCCATCTTACTTATTGTTGTTATTTCTTCTTCTTCTTCTTCATAATAATAATAATAATATAATAATAATAATAATTATAGTTATAGTTATAATTATAATTATAATTATAATAATAGTAATAATAACAATAGTAGTGATCACCGGAAGACGGAGAAAAATAATTACGAGCAAGAAGAAGATGACTCTATTATACTGCCAAAATCGCAAAAAGGGTTGCAACACGAGGACTTCCCAGGAGGTCACCCATCCTAGTACTACTCTCGCCCAAGCACGCTTAATTGCAGAGTTCTGATGGGATCCGGTGCTCTAGTGCTGGTATGATCGCACCCATTTAACTTATGTTTTCCTTCCTCTTTATGCCTAATCCCCTCCCCTCCGCTCCATCGGCCGTCTCTTGCGGGCCCCACGCTCTCTTGTTCTTTTCCCCGTCATCTTCGTTATTATTGTTATTTCTTCTTCTTCTTCTTTTTCATAATAATAATAATAATTATTATTATTATTATAGTTATAGTTATAATTATAATAATAGTAATAATAACAATAGTAGTAATAACCGGAAGACGGAGAAAAATAATTACGAGCAAGAAGAAGATGACTCTACTATACTGCCAAAATCGCAAAAAGGGGTGCAACACGAGGACTTCTCAGGAGGTCACCCATCCTAGTACTACTCTCACCCAAGCACGCTTAACTGCGGAGTTCTGATGGAATCCGGTGCTCTAGAGCTGGTATGATCGCACCCGTTTAACTTACGTTTTCCTTCCCCTTTATGCCTACTCCCCTCCCCTCCGCTCCATCGGCTGTCTCTTGCGGGCCCCACGCTCTCTTGTTCTTCTCCCCGCCATCTTCGTTATTATTGTTATTTTTTCTTCTTCTTCATAATAATAATAATATAATAATAATAATTATAGTTATAATTTTAATTATAATAATAGTAATAATAATAATAGTAGTAATAACCGGAAGACAGAGAAAAATAATTACGAGCAAGAAGAAGATGACTCTACTATACTGCCAAAATCGCAAAAAGGGGTGCAAATCGAGGACTTCCCAGGAGGTCACCCATCCTAGTACTACTCTCGCCCAACCACGCTTGACTGCAGAGTTCTGATGGGATCCGGTGCTCTAGTGCTGGTATGATCGCAACCGTTTAACTTATGTTTTCCTTCCTTTTTATGCAAAATCCCCTCCCCTCCGCTCCATCGGCCGTCTCTTTCGGGCCCCACGCTCTCTTTTTTTTCTCCCCGCTATCTTCGTTATTATTGTTATTTCTTCTTCTTCTTCATAATAATAATAATAATATAATAATAATAATAATTATAGTTATAGTTATAATTATAATAATAGTAATAATAATAATAGTAGTAATAACCGGAAGACGGAGAAAAATAATTACGAGCAAGAAGAAGATGACTCTACTATACTGCCAAAATCGCAAAAAGGGGTGCAACACGAGGACTTCCCAGGAGGTCACCATTCCTAGTACTACTCTCGCCCAAGCACGCTTAATTGCGGAGTTCTGATGGGATCCGGTGCTCTAGTGCGGGTATGATCGGACACGTTTAACTTATGTTTTCCTTCCTCTTTATGCCTAATCCCCTCCCCTCCGCTCCATCGGCCGTCTCTTGCGGGCCCCACGCTCTCTTGTTCTTCTCCCCGCCATCTTCGTTATTATTGTTATTTCTTCTTCTTCTTCATAATAATAATAATAATATAATAATAATAATAATATAATAATAATAATAATAATTATAGTTATAGTTATAATTATAATAATAGTAATAATAACAATAGTAGTGATAACCGGAAGACGGAGAAAAATAATTACGAGCAAGAAGAAGATGACTCTACTATACTGCCAAAATCGCAAAAAGGGGTGCAACACGAGGACTTCCCAGGAGGTCACCCATCCTAGTACTACTCTCGCCTAAGCACGCTTCACTGCGGAGTTCTGATAGGATCCGGTGCTCTGGTGCTGGTATAATCGCACCCGTGTAACTTATGTTTTGCTTCCTCTTTATGCCTAATCCCCTCACCTCCGCTCCATCGGCCGTCTCTTGCGGGCCACACGCTCTCTTGTTCTTCTCCCCGCCATCTTCGTTATTATTGTTATTTCTTCTTCTTCTTCATAATAATAATAATAATAATATAATAATAATTATTATAGTTATAGTTATAATTATAATTATAATAATAGTAATAAGAACAATAGTAGTAATAACCAGAAGACGGAGAAAAATAATTACGAGCAAGAAGAAGATGACTCTACTATACTGCCAAAATCGCAAAAAGGGGTGCAACACGAGGACTTCCCAGGAGGTCACCTATCCTAGTACTTCTCTCGCCCAAGCACGCTTGACTACGGAGTTCTGATGGGATCCGGTGCTCTAGTGCTGGTATGATCGCACCCGTTTAACTTCTGTTTTCCTTCCTCTTTATTCCTAATCCCCTCCCCTCCGCTCTATCGGTCGTCTCTTGCGGGCCCCACGCTCTCTTGTTCTTCTCCCCGCCATCTTCGTTATTATTGTTATTACTTCTTCTTCTTCTTCATAATAATAATAATATAATAATAATAATTATTATTATAGTTATAGTTATAATTATAATTATAATAATAGTAATAATAACAATAATAGTAATAACCGGAAGACGGAGAAAAATAATTACGAGCAAGAAGAAGATGACTCTACTATACTGCCAAAATCGCAAAAAGTGGTGCAACACGAGAACTTCCCAGGAGATCACCCATCCTAGTACTACTCTCGCCCAAGCACGCTTAACTACGGATTTCTGATGGGATCCGGTGCTCTTGTCACGCCCCGATCTCCCGCAGGCTATTTCGGCCGTTCCCGCTAGGCGGGAATCACCCTCGCCAGCGCTCCCGCGGAATGATCGCTTTGACCCATCCGGGCATGATGCCGCACGAGCGTGAGCCACGCCCTTTCAAGGCCATGGTTCATTGGCTGGCGGCAAGAGTTCTAAGCCACAGAGTCGCACAGATTGTCCGAGTGCAACGGAGTTTAGGAACGCATAGCGATCGGTAACAGGTTCACTGGGTCGACAATATAGCGGAAGCATCAAAACAAGTAAAGTAATCTCTTTATTGATATAAAACATGTATTACAGGAGGCGTATAGCCGAGATTACAAGTCGCTCAAGCCTCTCTTACTAAAACATAAAACGTGCCAAGTGGCTACAACTGTGGAATGAATGTACAGGCGATGGTCAGGCGATGTTCACAACTTATGTCTTGTATATGTGCTTCAGTCCCGGACGCACCGTTGTAAGGCTTCAGAGGGAACTCCTGGCCTTATCACGCACGTTGGAGGCGTCCGCTCCGAACGAGGTTTCCCCCGCACCCTGCATACAAACTGGTGGATTATCAGTATATTAAATGCACTGGTGGGGAAGCTACTCGCCCGCTCGACAAATCCAAACACGTAATACAGGTTCCGTGCATAACTATTAAGTTGTCTTTCTAGTTGCCTTAGGATCAGTTTCATGCAAACATTGAATAGCTTAACGTGTCGGGCAGTGCGCCGTGCGATGTTTGAGGAAACACGGCGAGACTTACCAACTTACCATTTCTCCTTCCCTGTCCAAGGCAAACATGATTAATTCAGGCACGGTAAGTATAAACATTCAGGAAGCATAGCATATGCAAACATGAGGGTCGTTATGTTCAGATCGTTCAGGTGTTCAGTTCATTGATGCTATGCAATGACTCGCACGCGGATAGCCGCTAAGCGAGGATGACTTATCTATATGAATACGGTCGCTGGCAAAGCCATTATGGACGTAGCCGGGGACAAGGATAGCTTGCTACAAGAGTACACGATGAGCTGCAAGCTACCCAGTCCCGAACACGAAGACTACACACGAGCTCCATCCGGACCGGATCGGCCCCAGTGCCCAGGTGACCGTCCGTGGAACTTACCTCGGGTCCGAGTTGTCCGCGACATACAAGCATTGGGTCTTTCCAATTATCACGAGATACACGAGAACACGAGAACACGCGTGCACTAGAACAAGAGAACACGAGAACACGAGTGCACGGGAACACGAGTACACGAGTACACGGGATACTTGAATCATGATTCTGTACAGTGAATATCTTGTCATGATGCATTCCCCTGGTTCGGCGCTGCCTGGTGACCTAACGGTCCTGGATACTTGCAGGGTCAATCATACACGGAACGACTACTGAGTAGTCTCCCGGAGTTTGGATGAAAACACGGTAACTATCAAGCAGACAAGCATGCATTTCTAGGAACATAAGCAGGCACGTTGCTCGGGCCCGAAGGTAAGCCGAGAAGTGAAACCGTTAAAGGACTTAGCATGCGAGGGTCTGAATATAAGCAGTATTTCCTTTTCCATGTTCTAGCAAGCAATATGAGTTGGGATTATTCCCTTAGCTAGGTGCGTTAGATTTATTAGCATGCAGGGGGTGATTCACCTAGCGACTAGCATAAATATTTCAGATTTTATGTGTGCTGGCTAAGCAAAGACAAGTTCACCGTAGCCACCCACCTTAGCGATGATTCGCCTCGGTAGAGCGATACGTCTGAGCGAGCCTCTGAAAGCCTAAGTCGGATTCCTGTAGGGACAAGTCTGGATATCCTTTGCTTCTTGATCGAGGCAAAGCAGGTCGGGACAGCTGCACGATTGCCGATTGAGACGGCAGTCCGCTTGAGCGGAACGGGGTGTTACATCCTACCCAACTTAGAAAAAGTCTCGTCCTTGAGACTTACTAAGGACAAGCAGTAATCTAGGTTTGAGGCAATCCTAGACAAGTCGTTTGTACTTGTTTCATTTGGATATTCACTTGCACAAGCTTCGAAATCAGCATACCGCTTAGACTGGATCGTGCGCACTTTTGAAGTGCACTTCTAGCGTGAACACGTCAACCAGCTCAGTGATAGCGAAGTCTTAGCACTCGAGTTTCACCTTTTCTTAAGTCTTGGATGGTGCACTAGTTCAAGGCGTCCCTCGAATAGATACATTCAACCAAACTTAGGGTTAGTGAAAATCGGACAAGCTACTAGCGATACTCTCAAGGGTTCGCACCGGTTGGCACAAAGGCCACTCACAACATACAACCAGACAAGCAAGCATAACATTCAAAATGCATTTTAAAAGTATTTAGACTTATTGTTGGAACATCCCATCGAGGCATTGAGAGAGACCGTGCACATAACCCACGAACGAGCTTTCGAAACAGAGATATCGAATCGAAGTCCAAAGGCGTAGAAGCCAGGCTCTGATACCAACCTGTCACGCCCCGATCTCCCGCAGGCTATTTCGGCCGTTCCCGCTAGGCGGAAATCACCCTCGCCAGCGCTCCCGCGGAATGATCGCTTTGACCCATCCGGGCGTGATGCCGCACGAGCGTGAGCCACGCCCGTGCAAGGCCATGGTTCATTGGCTGGCGGCAAGAGTTCTAAGCCACAGAGTCGCACAGATTGTCCGAGTGCAACGGAGTTTAGGAACGCATAGCGATCGGTAACTGGTTCACTGGGTCGACAATATAGCGGAAGCATCAAAACAAGTAAAGTAATCTCTTTATTGATATGAAACATGTATTACAGGCGGCGTATAGCCGAGATTACAAGTCGCTCAAGCCTCTCTTACTAAAACATAAAACGTGCCAAGTGGCTACAACTGTGGAATGAATGTACAGGCGATGGTCAGGCGATGTTCATAACTTATGTCTTGTATATGTGCTTCAGTCCCGGACGCACCGTTGCAAGGCTTCAGAGGGAACTCCTGGCCTTAGCACGCACGTTGGAGGCGTCCGCACCGAACGAGGTTTCCCCCGTACCCTGCATACAAACTGGTGGATTATCAGTACATTGAATGCACTGGTGGGGAAGCTACTCGCCCGCTCGACAAATCCAAACACGTAATACAGGTTCCGTGCACAACTATTAAGTTGTCTTTCTAGTTGCCTTAGGATCAGTTTTATGCAAACATTGAATAGCTTAACGTGTCGGGCAGTGCGCCGTGCGATGTTTGAGGAAACACGGCGAGACTTAGCAACTTACCATTTCTCCTTCCCTGTCCAAGGAAAACATGATTAATTCAAGCACGGTAAGTATAAACATTCAGGAAGCATAGCATATGCAAACATGAGGGTCGTTATGTTCAGATCGTTCAGGTGTTCAGTTCATTGATGCTATGCAATGACTCGCACGCGGATAGCCGCTAAGCGATGATGACTTATCTATATGAACACGGTCGCTGGCAAAGCCATTATGGACGTAGCCGGGGACAAGGATAGCTTGCTACAAGAGTACACGATGAGCTGCAAGCTACCCAGTCCCGAACACGAAGACTACACACGAGCTCCATTCGGACCGGATTGGCCCCAGTGCCCCGGTGACCGTCCGTGGAACTTACCTCGGGTCCGAGTTGTCCGCGACATACAAGCATTGGGTCTTTCCAATTATCACGAGATACACGAGAATACGAGAACACGCGTGCACTAGAACAAGAGAACACGAGAACACGAGTGCACGGGAACACGAGTACACGAGTACACGGGATACTTGAATCATGATTCTGTACAGTGAATATCTTGTCTTGATGCATTCCCCTGGTTCGGGGCTGCCTGGTGACCTAACGGTCCTGGATACTTGCAGGGTCAATCATACACGGAACGACTACTGAGTAGTCTCCCGGAGTTTGGATGAAAACACGGTAACTATCAAGCAGACAAGCATGCGTTTCTAGGAACATAAGCCGGCACGTTGCTCGGGCCCGAAGGTAAGCCGAAAAGTAAAACCGTTAAAGGACTTAGCATCCGAGGGTCTGAATATAAGCAGTATTTCCTTTTCCATATTCTAGCAAGCAATATGAGTTGGGATTATTCCCTTAGATAGGTGTGTTGGATTTATTAGCATGCAGGGGGTGATTCACCTAGCGACTAGCATAAACATTTCAGATTTTATGTGTGCTGGCTAAGCAAAGACAAGTTCACCGTAGCCACCCACCTTAGCGATGATTCGCCTCGATAGAGCGATACGTCTGAGCGAGCCTCTGAAAGCCTAAGCCGGATTCCTGTAGGGACAAGTCTGGATATCCTTTGCTTCTTGATCGAGGCAAAGCAGGTCGGGACAGCTGCACGATTGCCGATTGAGACGGCAGTCCGCTTGAGCGGAACGGGGTGTTACAGCTCTAGTGCTGGTATGATCGCACCCGTTTAACTTATGTTTTTCTTCCTCTTTATGCCTAATCCCCTCCCCTCCGCTCCATCGGCCGTCTCTTGCGGGCCCCACGCTCTCTTGTTCTTCTCCCCGCCATCTTAGTTATTATTGTTATTTCTTCTTCTTCTTCTTCATAATAATAATAATAATATAATAATAATAATAATTATAGTTATAGTTATAATTATAATTATAATAATAGTAATAATAACAATAGTAGTGATAACCGGAAGACGGAAAAAAATAATTACGAGCAAGAAGAAGATGACTATACTATACTGCCAAAATCGCAAAAAGGGGTGCAATACGAGGACTTCCCAGGAGGTCACCCATCCTAGTACTACTCTCGCCCAAGCACGCTTAATTGCAGAGTTCTGATGGGATCCGGTGCTCTAGTGCTGGTATGATCGCACCCGTTTAACTTATGTTTTCCTTCCTCTTTATGCCTAATCCCCTCCCCTCCGCTCCATCGGCCGTCTCTTGCGGGCCCCACGCTCTCTTGTTCTTCTCCCCGCCATTTTCGTTATTATTGTTATTTCTTCTTCTTCTTCTTCATAATAATAATAATAATAATAATATAATAATTATTATTATTATAGTTGTAGTTATAATTATAATTATAATTATAATAATACTAATAACAACAATAGTAGTAATAACCGGAAGACGGAGAAAAATAATTACGAGCAAGAAGAAGATGACTCTACTATACTGCCAAAATCGCAAAAAGGGGTGCAAAACGAGGACTTCTCAGGAGGTCACCCATCCTAGTACTACTCTCACCCAAGCACGTTTAACTGCGGAGTTCTGATGGAATCCGGTGCTCTAGAGCTGGTATGATCGCACCCGTTTAACTTACGTTTACCTTCCCCTTTATGCCTACTCCCCTCCCCTCCGCTCCATCAGCTGTCTCTTGCGGGCCCCACGCTCTCTTGTTCTTCTCCCCGCCATCTTCGTTATTATTGTTATTTCTTCTTCTTCATGATAATAATAATAATATAATAATAATTATAGTTATAGTTATAGTTATAATTTTAATTATAATAATAGAATAATAACAATAGTAGTAATAACCGGAAGACAGAGAAAAATAATTACGAGCAAGAAGAAGATGACTCTACTATACTGCCAAAATCGCAAAAAGGGGTGCAACACGAGGACTTCCCAGGAGGTCACCCATCCTAGTACTACTCTCGCCCAAGCACGCTTAACTGCGGAGTTCTGATGGGATCCGGTGCTCTAGTGCTGGTATGATCGCACCAGTTTAACTTATGTTTTCCTTCCCCTTTATGCCTAATCCCCTCCACTCCGCTCCATCGGCCGTCTCTTGCGGGCCCCACGCTCTCTTGTTCTTCTCCCCGCCATCTTCCTTATTATTGTTATTTCTTCTTCTTCTTCTTCTTCTTCTTCTTCTTCTTCATAATAATAATAATAATAATAATAATATAATAATAATAATAATAATTATAGTTATAATTATAATTATAATAATAGTAATAATAACAATAGTAGTAATAACCGGAAGACGGAGAAAAATAATTACGAGCAAGAAGAAGATGACTCTACTATACTGCCAAAATCGCAAAAGGGGTGCAATAGGAGGACTTCCCAGGAGGTAACCCATCCTAGTACTACTCTCACCCAAGCACGCTTTACTGCGGAGTTCTGATGGGATCCGGTGCTCTAGTGCTGGTATGATCGCACACGTTTAACTTATGTTTTCCTTCCTCTTTATGCCTAATCCCCTCCCCTCCGCTCCATCGGCCGTCTCTTGCGGGCCCCACACTCTCTTGTTCTTCTCCCCGCCATCTTCGTTATTATTGTTATTTCTTCTTCTTCTTCTTCTTCATAATAATAATAATAATAATAATAATATAATAATAATAATAATAATAGTTATAATTATAATTGTCACGACCCGCACCCGAAATTTGGGCATGAGTCGTGGGTACGTCCAGCCTACGCCGCAGCATCGGCGGTAGAACGCTGTCTAGGTCTCAACATATAATATATCCTTTCAATAGTCTCAACTCCGTATGGAGGGCAATGATAAATAATCTACAGTCTATGATATACTCAATCACAAGCTATAAGAATAATGGCACGATGAGAATAGAAAAGAGTTCTATTAAAAACTAACCACAATAAATCCAACTCAAATCCTGGGTCTAAATGACCTCACAAAGTCACAAATAAGAAATACAACTCAGTCTCAGTCTAAAACAATAAATGCAGAAAAATAATCTAAGAACAGCCAGGTAAAATCTCCTCTAGGCTAGGCAACTCCTCTGGGGTTTCTGGAGTGAAATCACCCTCTAATCCTGGGCCGTAAAGAGTGGGGCACAAGCTCTCCAGGTCCTCTGAAAAATGTTATCCAGTCAGGATTGGAGCGAAGCACAAGCACTAACAGCAGTTTCATTAAATTGACAAAATTTATAAACAGTGTAAGAAATACAAGATGGAAATAAATGCTGGAAATGTAAATACTGGAGAAAAATGGAAATAGGCAATAGAGCATCTAGCAATGAACAATAAATAGTGAATGCTAAACAATAAGTAGTGAATGCTGGAACAGGTGAATCTGAATAAAATAGACATCTAGCTAAGTGTTTGAATTATTAGTTTATCATGTGATCGGCTTGGGACTTGATCAGGCTGGTTATATATGATTAACTATGATTCTTGTAGGTCAGGCTAACCATATGGTTAGCTATGATGCATGTAGTGGTCAGGTTAATCATATATAACAGCTATGATGCATGTAAGATGGTCAGGCCGCACCCAACGTGAGAAGTGGGGTGAGCTATGATGCATGTAAAGGATTTGGATATGATCACATAATCTACTAATAGTTCCCCATCCCCCAGCTAGCACGATGGATTCCAATCACGACTCCTCATGATGGAGATCTAGGGTGCTAACCCGTGTATCCATAGTATCGAAATCAAGTATGTAATACACTACAATTTATAGAAGTAATCAACAATGAAAACTGTCAGAGAATGTACTCGCCTGAAGTCCTGAGCAAGGTATGAGGATCGATGTCCAAGATGGAGTCACAAGGACCTATATATCAAATAATCACATCAATAGGTTTAAATTAGAAACAATTTAATTTTCAAGGTTTCTAGGCTTCTAAGTTATTCTAGGTCCAATTATATGTTCATTTGGTATTTATCTAGTTGGAATCTCAACTAGGCCCACTAGTTAATTTCTATATCATAATAGTCTATACTAGGCACTATCTAAATAAACTAGTCATTACATAGCTATACTAACTATAACTATCTTTACTTGACCCTCACAGGTATAACTCACTCTTACTACTCACTTGCACTTGATACATTGCAGTTAAAACCCGAGTATAAGGCTCCTAGCTAACCCCAAATACTGCACTTAAACAGCCATCTCATAACTTAACAGCACACAGGTGCTACCCATTGTTGATAATAAATCAGTGATACTCTAATCCCCCCTATCTGACTGCTAAAGCCACTACTGTCCTTGCTCAATACTGCAGTTACCCTCTATCTAATCCTACACACACACACAATAAAACACCTGTTACATCCCTCTAATAGGATACTGCACCTACATTGCAGTATCTAAATTAAGGTTTCTCCTTTAAATTCCAACTCAGTTACATTATTTCTCTCTAAACACTGATACTTGCATCAGTGTATATAATACACTATAGAACACCCTACATTCCTTTCACTGGTACATATCTCATTTGATACTTGGTATCCCTTGATTCCTCACAAATTCTACCCATAATTCCTGATACCTCAGTACAAACCTCACTAATACACTTATATGTACATAAGACAATGCATATAGAAACAACTACAATCTCCTGCACCATCTTATGCCCGACTTTGCTGCAATAATAAGATTCCTTGCCTAATGCACTGGCAAGCTGGACTGAACTCGACCTATAATCGAGACAAATACTCAACACTCCAATACACCTCATATGAACCTGGAAGTTGCTGATACTAACCAGTCCACTAGTACAATCACAGTTAATACCTGAAATTGATACAACTTACATAGATCACTCGCAGGATTAATGCAGGTATTACACACGAGTTCTAATTACTCCTCAACACACAGATTTCTCACAGTTCACACATACCTACACACTCTAATTCCCTTGCACAGACACAAAGACTCCCACCTAATACCTAAACACATAGGCACACAACACACACCGCTATACATATTCATACACTGTCATTTACTGATACATAATCTTCGCTATGCACAAACACACTGATCAGGGTTCTCACTGCACACACATACTCAGATTTCTGGAAAAATCTGAGACACACTCTAAGTTCTGAACTGACACACAGGTTGCACTCACTGATACTCAAGATGCTGGGGTTCTAGGATACATGCTGGATAGACTACACAGCATCAGTTAACACACACACATATGTGCACACGGCACAGCACAGCACAGTTTCCCTTTATTGATACACATCCAGTTAATCTAATTTGCACAGCATACTGATACATACACACAGTTCACAGTTCAAATACTGAACAAAAAACCTTACACACACACTCTGAATTAAATGCCCAGTTATGTTCAATACTCAAAAATCTTAATCCTAACCACACTCAAACATAGGTTGACACAAGGCTACATTCTCAAAATTCACATACTGGCACATAGGGATCACTAGATACACCCACGGTTTCTAACATACTGAATCACTAACCTACAATCTGCAGAGTTCACACACAAGAAAATCACTCACACACAGATTTCTGATACTCGACACAGTATACTGCTACTGATGAATAAAAACTTGGGATACTCTTAAAACAGGGTCACACAAAACTCCCCACCGTGTCCGATATACTGAGACACGAGCACCAAACTCATATTGGTCAAGAACACCAACACACAAATACCCGACTGCACACTGGTTTCCCCCAAATCCTACTGTACAGTGAATGTCCCCAAATTAAACCCTAAAAATCGAGATCCAACTACACGTTGGAGATGAAATCAGTCTACATACAATACCTAGGGTTAGGGTTCACAAAAATTGGGAAAACCAATGTTGGGACACCTAAAACCCTAGTTCAAAACCCTAAATCGAAACTACACAGTAGGGGGTTTCCTAATGGCAGTTTACATCAGAAAAATAGAAATTAAATAAATAAAAAATTAGGGTTTTACCTGCAGGGATGGTTTCTCCAATGGAAGTTCTTCTTCCCCAAGGCTTTTTGACCCAAGTTTCTTGCTTCCCTTGCTTTGGAGGAGGAAGATGGAAACCCTAGGGTTAGGTTTTGAAATCTGGAGTGGGAGAGATGGCTTTCTCTTATGGAGGCTAGGGTTTCTCTCTTCAGGAAGGAGAAAAGGGTTGTGGGTGGCTCCCTTTTATATTAAAACTAGGTTTAGGGTTTCAATACATAGTTTTAGGTTAAACCCCCTATGTTAGGTCATGTAGAACCTAATTAACTAAGGTTTAGTCAGTCTAGGGTTTAAGGTTCAACCTAAAGTTTGAATTCTAGGGTTTCTCTAGAATTAGGTTTACAAATTAGGGTTTACTCATTAGGGTTGTCCTAATGAGTTCTAGGATTTGACCTAAACCCAAATATCACTAACAACATATAAATAGTTTATAAAACTCAGCAATTTAATTTAATACATAATTATTCAAAATAGTGAAATTACACAAATGCCCTTATCTGGAAATGTGGTAGTGACAAGTCTACCCTCCTAAAAGAAATTTCGTCCTCGAAATTTGACTGAATTAGAACAAGAATGAAATCAGAAAAGGAATATACCTCAAGTCTAGAAGAGATACGGGTATTGCTCGCGCATTTCGTCCTCTCTCTCCCAGGTCGACTCCCCTAGAGAGTGATGTCTCCATGCAACACGAACCAAAAGAATAGTTTGGTTCCGCAACACCTTCTCTCTGTGGTCCAAGATCTCTACGGGCTGCTCGGGGTAGCTGAGCGTCGGACCAACCTCAATCTCCGAGTGATCAAGTACGTGACTAGGGTCTGCCACGTACCGTCTCAGCTGCGACACGTGGAACACATTATGCACTCCCTCTAATGCAGGCGGCAAGTCTAGTCTATACGCCACCGCACCTATCTTCGCAAGAATACCGAAGGGTCCGATGTAGCGTGGGCTAAGCTTCCCGCCTTCGCCAAAATGAATTATGCCACGCATCGGAGAAATTCGTAGGAATACTAGATCGCCAACCTAAAATAAAACAGTCTCAACACGCAGTCTAAATAAACAAACACAAGCCAGAAAATAACAATCTATACCTGAAACTCAAGGGGTCTACGGTGGCTGTCGGCCCAATGCCGCTGTCTGTCCTGCGCCACCCGCAGTCTGTCTCTGATGAGTTTCACCTTTTCTGCTGCATCCACGACCATTTCTGGTCCTAGCAAGGCTCTCTCTCCAACGTCGTCCCAAGATAACGGTGTACGACACCTTCGTCCATAAAGAGCCTCAAATGGTGACATCTCGATGCTGGCCTAGTAGCTGTTGTTGTAAGCAAACTCTACCAGGTGCAGATGATTCTCCCAAGAACCTCCGAAATCTAGAACACAAGTGCATAGCATATCCTCGAGAGTCTGAATAGTCCGTTCAGACTGCCCGTCTGTTTGGGGGTGATATGCGGTACTGAACTTGAGCTGAGTGCCCAAGCTAGCCTGCAGACTCCTCCAGAAGTGGAAAGTGAAACGACTATCCCGATCCGAGACGATGCTTACAGGAACTCCATGAAGCCTAACAATCTGTCGCACGTACATCTCTGCTAGCCTCTCTGTCGACGTGCCCACCTTGAAAGGTAAGAAATGGGCTGATTTGGTCAACCTGTCTACGATGACCCAAATTGCATCCTTTCCTCCTGGAGAACGTGGAAGCCCTAAAACAAAATCTATGGTCACGTGCTCCCATTTCCACTCTGGGATCGGTAAAGGTTGAAGCAAACCACCTGGCCTCTGCCGGTCTGCCTTTACCTGCTGGCACACTAGACACCGAGATACGAAGCGTGCTACCACGCGCTTCATTCCATACCACCATACGTGCTCCCTCAAGTCTCGATACATCTTGTTGGCACCGGGATGCATCGAGTACTGAGAGCGGTGTGCCTCCTGCAAAACCTCCTCGTGCAGTTCCCCGCTCGGCACACACATCCTCGTGCCGTGCCGTAAGGAACCATCCTCTGCGATAGTAAATTCGTCCGACAACCCTATCTGAACCTGTGCCCTGATACTCCTCAGAGCCTCATCCTCGTACTGCGCCGCTCTGATCCTGTCCATCAGCTCGGACTGTATCTGCAATCCCCACATCTGAATCTCTGTACCGGGAACTAACACCTCAATCTTCAAGCTCTCCAAATTAGCCAACAAATGTCTATCTATCGTCAAGTACATAGCCATCGGATACCTGCTCAAGGCATCGGCGACTACGTTGGCCTTCCCTGGATGGTACTGCAATAAAATGTCAAAGTCCTTCATCAATTCTAACCACCTCCTCTGCCTCATGTTCATCTCCTTCTGTGTGAATACGTACTTCAAGCTCTTGTGGTCTGTAAAGATCTCCACACGCTCTCCGTACAGGTAATGTTTCCACAGCTTTAGAGCGAAGATAACTGCTGCTAACTCCAAATCGTGGGTGGGGTATGTCACGATCCGATTCCTTAGAATCATTGGGGCGTCCCCCGAATCGTGACCGCCGTGCGGGCCTGGGGTTGCGCCCGCACAAGGCTTTAATGATTTGCATAGCAAGCACATATTCAGAGTACGCAGATAAATTGAAACACAGATTTGCAACATGAAAAAGTTCTCTTTATTGATAATGAACATCTATTACAAACTCCTGAACGAGTTATCTAATTTGTCGCACGGGCTTACAAAAATGTTGACTCAAAATGAGATAGCAGTCATGTACATTACATCCCTTTATAAACTTCAAAATGGTAAAGACCTCCAGGCTGGAGGACGGCTTTGCCATGGAGCTACATTGTGTATGAAAAGTTGCAAGCTCCTTCTCTTCAAGTACTTCAAAATGCGGCGCGATCAGGATGCGCCAACAGCTGGACTGGAACGGGAAAGACGACTTCGGCTCCTCGCTCGGTTCGCCTTAGTGCGGAGAACCTGTTTCAACGAGGGTCAGCATGTCGAAACATACTGGTGAAGGCGAGCTAACCAAACTATACCAATCAACACGTTGTTTTAATGAAGCATGCATATTTTGTGGGTTTCTATCTTACCTTAGTTCATTTACAAGCAACAGTATATATATGTATGATACTGAAATGAACTTGCCACCGTTCGGTGGATTTTACCTGCCCGTCTGAATCACCTACACAATACTTACCATGCCTTCCCTGCCACGAAGACACAAGTTAGTTGCAACAGGTTTAAATATACAGAGGATCACTGGCATTATACCATGAAGGATGATTTATAGTCTCAGGACGGAAGGGTGTGCAATGCGGGTGGCGAGCACCCGCTGCACACCGCATTCTGACAATTCAGACGACTATACAGACGTTCCGTCCGGATCGGATCGGTCTCAGTGCCCTGGCGACCGTCCGCAGGAACCAGAAACCTTGTGCACAAGTTGTCCGTGATCGAACGATGTTAACAGATTTTGCAGATCATGCAGTTGAGGCAACACGAGTACAAGACAAGCAGAATTTCGTAATTTATTTTGCAGAGCCTCACTGAACAATTAAGCGCATACAATGTGTTCTATACTTAGCAGAATTCATAGAACATTTATAAATGAACTAGCTTACAGTATGATAACCGTTCACAAGTTTAGTTGACAAGCAATACTTCCAAATCTATTCCCTTTTATCTTGATCTCTTTTATTATTACTTGGTATCGTTTGATCGGGGCAAAGAAGAATGCAAGAATTTAGGGTGTGAAGCTTGGAAGCAGGGCTAGCTAATCGGGTTGGTAGCCACTCACTTAGCTTATGGAAAGAAGAAGGAAAGAGGTGCTTCACGACTCCGTTCTTTGGAATGGAAAGTATTATATAGAGCAGGAGGAAGCTTCGTTCACCTGCATTACGAATAGCTCGATTAATACTTCTTCCTCTCTTTCCAATCTCGGAATAGAAGTGCAAGTCAATGAACGAAAACAATAAAAACCATCGAAACCGTTCAAGGAAAACAAGCAAATCCCAAAACCAACTCAAAGCACGAAAGCAACAAGCGACATCGAAAACTGAGGCAATAAAAGATAGCAGCGGAGAGGTCCCTCCTGACTCTGTCGCTAAGCCGATCCTTGGGGCGCAGTCCACTGAATATGGGAATCGATTCCGAAGAAACAAATCCATAACGAGGACGAGTTCTTAATTCAATCTATCCCGATCGAACGATACCGACTTGTGTTTCTTAGCCGCGCTCTCCGCATCGGGAGAACGGGGCGCTACATCCTACCCAACTAATTGGAAGTTTCATCCCGAAACTTAGGATAGGGCCTACCGTTAGAGATTATTATGTTGGGGCAGAAGCTTAGAGGGGAGTGGACAATCCCGAGATACGTGGTCCCTTGCACCACAGTTAAAGCATAGACCCTTGCGGCGATAACAATTGTCAGTGGTGTGCCCCGACTTTTTACAGTATTCACAGAATGGTCTCGGGTTTCCCCTTTGGGGACCGCCGTGGTTAGGGCACTTTGCGGCGGTATTTCCTCCATCGTTGCCTTGGCGTTTGTGATTGTAGGTATGCACAGCGCCGGTGGAAACGTGAGGATACAGTGGCTCGAGCGATAGGGCGTGATTCATGACTTCACGCATGGTTCCATACTGATTATTGGCCACGTGCGAATGGATGGCAGGACGGAGTCCACCTTCAAACCTTCTAGCTCGACTCGCTGCATCAGGTAAATAGACCCTAGCGAATTTGGAGAGTCGGTTGAATTCGGCGGAATACTCTTTAACTGTCATCCTACCTTGCCTCAGTTGCACGAAGTCGTTTTCCATCTTACGTTGCACTGGAGGGGGCATAAACTCCTCTTCAAATGCGGCACAAAAGGTCGTCCACGAGATCACCTCCTCTCCGTGATCAAATTGGAGAGATCGTCGATGCACGTCCCACCAATCGTGTGCGTTGAGGCGGAGCTGTAGTTGCGCACAGGCGACGCGCTTATCTTCGGGGACCTCTAGCAGAGTGAAGTGGTCTTCAAGTTCGGCCAACCAATCTAGAGCTACGACTGCGTCCTCAGTCCCGTTGAATGGGGTATTGCAGACTTTCTTGAAGTGGCCAAAGTCGAAGGCAATTACGTCCCTCGGCCTTGGAATTTGCGGCGTCTCTACTTCAAGCACGGGTTGTTCCACCGGAGTCGCTGGCGTTGCCGCGGAATGGTTGGAAGCCAAAGTCTGAACGATCTGTTGCAGGGCACCTACCTGCTTCTGTTGGACTGAGAATCGAGCTTCTACATTGTCTTGAAACTTGAGCTGACTCTCCTCCGCTCGCTTCTCGGCCCGTTCATAGCGAGCCTCGTCCCTTTGTTGGTTTGCCTCCAACATCCGCAACATTTGTTGGATGGGATCGATGCTTGGCGCGGCTCGCTGTCTCCTTGAACTTCCCGAAATGCCCGAACTACTTTGTTGCCCTTGGGTTTCGTCGGTGGTTGCGCTGCAGATTGCGCTGGATCCATTCCTTCAAAAGAAGGTAAATTACATTAAGGATCATAATGTATTATGGACTTATTGCATGAATGTATCTCATTTTGGCCTAGCGAGTTCAAGAGTTCGCACAGGAATTTCGATCGTTAAAGGAACTTTTCCAGCACGAAGTCTAAGAAACTTTGAATCTGGGGCTCTGATACCATTATGTCACGATCCGATTTCTTAGAATCATTGGGGCGTCCCCCGAATCGTGACCGCCGTGCGGGCCTGGGGTTGCGTCCGCACAAGGCTTTAATGATTTGCATAGCAAGCACATATTCAGAGTACGCAGATAAATTGAAACACAGATTTGCAACATGGAAAAGTTCTCTTTATTGATAATGAACATCTATTACAAACTCCTGAACGAGTTATCTAATTTGCCGCACGGGCTTACAAAAATGTTGACTCAAAATGAGATAGCAGTCATGTACATTACATCCTTTTATAAACTTCAAAATGGTAAAGACCTCCAGGCTGGAGGACGACTTTGCCACGGAGCTGCATTGTGTATGAAAAGTTGCAAGCTCCTTCTCTTCAAGTACTTCAAAATGCGGCGCGATCAGGATGCGCCAACAGCTGGACTGGAACGGGAAAGACGACTTTGGCTCCTCGCTCGGTTCGCCTTAGTGCGGAGAACCTGTTTCAACGAGGGTCAGCATGTCGAAACATACTGGTGAAGGCGGGCTAACCGAACTATACCAATCAACACGTTGTTTTAATGAAGCATGCATATTTTGTGGGTTTCTATCTTGCCTTAGTTCATTTACAAGCAACAGTATATATATGTATGATACTGAAATGAACTTGCCACCGTTCGGTGGATTTTACCTGCCCGTCTGAATCACCTACACAATACTTACCATGCCTTCCCTGCCACGAAGACACAAGTTAGTTGCAACAGGTTTAAATATACAGAGGATCACTGGCATTATACCACGAAGGATGATTTATAGTCTCAAGACGGAAGGGTGTGCAACGCGGGTGGCGAGCCCCCACTGCACGTCGCATTCCGACAATTCAGACGACTATACAGACGTTCCGTCTGGATCGGATCGGTCTCAGTGCCCTGGCGACCGTCCGCAGGAACCAGAAACCTTGTGCACAAGTTGTCCGTGATCGAACGATGTTAACAGATTTTGCAGATCATGCAGTTGAGGCAACACGAGTACAAGACAAGCAGAATTTCATAATTTATTTTGCAGAGCCTCACTGAACAATTAAGCGCATACAATGTGTTCTATACTTAGCAGAATTCATAGAACATTTATAAACGAACTAGCTTACAGTATGATAACCGTTCACAAGTTTAGTTGACAAGCAATATTTCCAAATCTATTCCCTTTTATCTTGATCTCTTTTATTATTACTTGGTATCGTTTGATCGGGGCAAAGAAGAATGCAAGAATTTAGGGTGTGAAGCTTGGAAGCAGGGCTAGCTAATCGGGTTGGTAGCCACTCACTTAGCTTTTGGAAAGAAGAAGGAAAGAGGCGCTTCACGACTCCGTTCTTTGGAATGGAAAGTATTATATAGAGCAGGAGGAAGCTTCGTTCACCTGCATTACGAATAGCTCGATTAATACTTCTTCCTCTCTTTCCAATCTCGGAATAGAAGTGCAAGTCAATGAACGAAAACAATGAAAACCATCGAAACCGTTCAAGGAAAACAAGCAAATCCCAAAACCAACTCAAAGCACGAAAGCAACAAGCGACATCGAAAACTGAGGCAATAAAAGATAGCAGCGGAGAGGTCCCTCCTGACTCTGCCGCTAAGCCGATCCTTGGGGCGCAGTCCACTGAATATGAGAATCGATTTCGAAGAAACAAATCCATAACGAGGACGAGTTCTTAATTCAATCTATCCCGATCGAACGATACCGACTTGTGTTTCTTAGCCGCGCTCTCCGTATCGGGAGAACGGGGCGCTACAGGGTAGTTCTTTTCATGAGGGCGTAACTGTCTGGAAGCATAGGCAATCACCTTCCCGTGCTGCTGAAGAACACATCCCAGACCCTTCCCTGAAGCATCACTGTAGATGGTGAAACCACCTGTCCCTGCTGGCAACGTCAAAATTGGAGCTGTCGTCAACCTCTTCTTCAGCTCGTCAAATGCGGCCTGGCACTCTTCCGTCCAGACAAAATCCACATCCTTCCTAGTCAGTCGGGTCATCGGCGCTGCAATCTTGGAGAAGTCTTGTACAAACCTCCTGTAGTATCCTGCTAGCCCGAGAAAACTCCTGATCTCAGCTACCGAACTGGGGGTAGCCCACGACTCCACTGCCTCGATCTTCTTTGGGTTTACCGAGATTTCGTCACCCGATACCACATGCCCAAGAAATTCGACCTTGTCAAGGAAGAATTCACACTTAGAGAGTTTTCCGTACAGCTTCTCCCTCCTGAGAGTCTCTAAGACCAACCTCAGGTGCTCTTCGTGCTCCTCCGAGGTCTTGGAATACACAAGAATATCGTCGATGAACACCACCACAAACTTGTCAAGGTACTGGTGGAACACCTTGTTCATCAGGTTCATGAATACTGCCGGTGCATTGGTTAAACCAAATGGCATCACCATGAACTCAAACTGGCCGTATCTGGTCCGAAAAGCTGTCTTCGGCGTGTCCTCCCTCTTCACCTTCACCTGGTGATAGCCTGATCTTAAATCTATCTTTGAAAACACCCTCGCCCCGCTCAACTGATCGAAAAGATCATCTATCCTCGGCAGCGGGTACTTGTTCTTGATAGTGATATTGTTCAAAGCTCTATAATCAATGCACATGTGCACCGTGCCGTCCTTCTTCGGTACGAACAATACCGGAGCTCCCCATGGTGATGAACTGGATTTGATGAAGCCTTTGTCCTGCAGCTCCTCGACTTGCTTCTTCAGTTCTGCCAGCTCGCTGTTGTTGACTCTATAGACATGTTGTGAAATGGGCTCCGCTCCTGGAACCAAGTCTATAGAGAATTCAACATCTCTGTCTGGCGGCAAGCCTGGCAACTCCTCTGGAAATACATCCAGGAACTCCGCTATCAGATGATGTGGCAACTCCTCTTCTTCCGCCCTGGCTCCGCAAAATGTGCTCCTGCTCTGTTCCGCTGCTCCTCTGACAACCTCAAACTCCGGCTCTCCTGGTGGTCTAAATAATACTCTGCCTCTATAACAATCTATAGTAGCATGATGCCTACTCAACCAGTCCATTCCGAGCATAATATCGTACCCCGGAAGTGGCATGACAAGTAAGCTCACGCTCAACTCTCGGCCTCCTACTGACACTCTCCGGTCCTTGCAGTGATCACGGACTAGGATAATACCTCCACCAGTCGTGATCTTGCAAGTCCTAGCTAATGGTTCTGTGTCTAAATGATGTCGAAGTGCATAAGATACAGACACAAAACTATGGGAAGCGCCAGAGTCGAATAAGGTAAATGCGGGAATACAATCGAGAAGAACCGAACCTGTGATCAAGTCTCCTGCTGGCTCGATCTCCTCGACTGCCATGGCGTACGCTCGCCCCTGGGGTACACCTCTCT
>JAYESA010000210.1:200000-205000 GCA_036927795.1 Iris macrosiphon | reverse complement strand
TTTTCCTTCCTCTTTATGCCTAATCCCCTCCCCTCCGCTCCATCGGCTGTCTCTTGCGGGCCCCACGCTCTCTTATTCTTCTCCCCGCCATCTTCGTTATTATTGTTATTTTTTCTTCTTCTTCTTCATAATAATAATAATAATAATAATATAATAATAAAAATAATAATTATAGTTATAGTTATAATTATAATTATAATAATAGTAATAATAACAATAGTAGTAATAACCGGAAGACGGAGATAAATAATTACGAGCAAGAAGAAGATGACTCTACTATACGGCCAAAATCGCAAAAAGGGGTGCAACACGAGGACTTCCCAGGAGGTCAACCATCCTAGTACTACTCTCGCCCAAGCACGCTTAACTCCGGACTTCTGATGGGATCCGGTGCTCTAGTGCTGGTATGATCGCACCCGTTTAACTTATGTTTTCCTTCCTCTTTATGCCTATGCCACTCACCTCCGCTCCATCGGCCGTCTCTTGCGGGCCCCACGCTCTCTTGTTCTTCTTCCCGCCATCATCGTTATTATTGTTATTTCTTCTTCTTCTTCTTCATAACAATAATAATAATAATATAATAATAATAATAATTATAGTTATAGTTATAATTATAATTATAATAATAGTAATAATAACAATAGTAGTAATAACCGGAAGACGGAGAAAAATAATTACGAGCAAGAAGAAGATGACTCTACTATACTGCCAAAATCGCAAAAAGTGGTGCAACACGAGGACTTCCCAGGACGTCACACATCCTAGTACTACTCTCGCCCAAGCACGCTTACTACTCTCGCCCAAGCACGCTTAGCTGCGGAGTTCTGATGTGATCCGGTGCTCTAGTGCTGGTATGATCGCACATGTTTAACTTATGTTTTCCTTCCTCTTTATGCCTAATCCCCTCCCCTCCGGTCCATCGGCCGTCTCTTGCAGCCCCACGCTCTCTTGTTCTTCTCCCCGCCATCTTCGTTATTATTGTTATTTCTTCTTCTTCTTCGTCATAATAATAATAATAATAATAATAATAATATAATAATAATAATAATAATAATTATAGTTATAATTATAATTATAATAATAGTAATAATAACAATAGTAGTAATAACCGGAAGACGGAGAAAAATAATTACGAGCAAGAAGAAGATGACTCTACTATACTGCCAAAATCGCAAAAAGGGGTACAACACGAGGACTTCCCAGGAGGTCACCCATCCTAGTACTACTCTCGCCCAAGCACGCTTAACTGCGGAGTCCTAATGGGATTCGGTGCTCTAGTGCTGGAATGATCGCACCCGTTTAACTTATGTTTTCCTTCCACTTTATGCCTAATCCCCTCCCCTCCGCTCCATCGGCCGTCTCTTGCGGGCCCCACGCTCTCTTGTTCTTCTCCCCGCCATCTTCGTTATTATTGTTATTTCTTCTTCTTCTTCTTCTTCATAATAATAATAATAACAATAATAATAATAATAATATATTAATAATAATAATTATAGTTATAATTATAATTATAATAATAGTAATAATAACAATAGTAGTAATAACCGGAAGACGGAGAAAAATAATTACGAGCAAGAAGAAGATGACTCTACTATACTGCCAAAATCGCAAAAAATGGTGCAACACGAGGACTTCCCAGGAGGTCATCCATCCTAGTACTACTCTCGCCCAAGCACGCTTAACTGCGGAGTTCTGATGGGATCCGGTGCTCTAATGCTGGTATGATCGCACCCGTTTAACTTATGTTTTCCTTCCTCTTTATGCCTAATCCCCTCCCTTCCGCTCCATCGGCCGTCTCTTGCGGGCCCCACGCTCTCTTGTTTTTCTCCCCGCCATCTTCGTTATTATTGTTATTTCGTCTTCTTCTTCTTCATAATAATAATAATAATAATAATAATAATAATTATATAAATATAATTATTATTATTATTATAGTTATAGTTATAATTATAATTATAATAATAGTAATAATAACAATAGTAGTAATAACCGGAAGACGGAGAAAAATAATTCCGAGCAAGAAGAAGATGACTCTACTATACTGCCAAAATTGCAAAAAGGGGTGCAACACGAGGACTTCCCAGGAGGTCACCCATCCCAGTACTACTCTCGCCCAAGCACGCTTAGCTGCGGAGTTCTGATGGGATCCGGTGCTCTAGTGCTAGTATGATCATACCCGTTTAACTTATGTTTTCCTTCCTATTTATGCCTAATCCCCTCCCCTCCGCTCCATCGGCCGTCTCTTGCGGGCCCTACGCTCTCTTGTTCTTCTCCCCGCCATCTTCGTTATTATTGTTATTTCTTCTTCTTCTTCTTCATAATAATAATAATAATAATAATATAATAATAAAAATAATAATAATTATAGTTATAGTTATAATTATAATTATAATAATAGTAATAATAACAATAGTAGTAATAACCGGAAGACGGAGAAAAATAATTACGAGCAAGAAGAAGATGACTCTACTATACGGCCAAAATCGTAAAAAGGGGTGCAACACGAGGACTTCCCAGGAGGTCAACCATCCTAGTACTACTCTCGCCCAAGCACGCTTAACTGCGGACTTCTGATGGGATCCGGTGCCCTAGTGCTGGAATGATCGCACCCGTTTAACTTATGTTTTCCTTCCTCTTTATGCCTATTCCCCTCCCCTCCGCTCCATCGGCCGTCTCTTGCGGGCCCCACGCTCTCTTGTTCTTCTCCCCGCCATCTTCGTTATTATTGTTATTTCTTCTTCTTCTTCTTCATAACAATAATAATAATAATATAATAATAATAATTATAGTTATAGTTATAATTATAATTATAATAATAGTAATAATAACAATAGTAGTAATAACCGGAAGACGGAGAAAAATAATTACGAGCAAGAAGAAGATGACTCTACTATACTGTCAAAATCGCAAAAAGGGGTGCAACACGAGGACTTCCCAGGAGGTCACCCATCCTAGTACAACAACGCCCAAGCAAGCTTAACTGCGGAGTTCTGATGGGATCCGGTGCTCTAGTGCTGGTATGATCGCACCCGTTTAACTTATGTTTTCCTTCCTCTTTATGCCTAATCCCCTCCCCTCCGCTCCATCGGCCGTCTCTTGCGGGCCCCACGCTCTCTTGTTCTTCTCCCTGCCATCTTCGTTATTATTGTTATTTCTTCTTCTTCGTCTTCTTCTTCATAATAATAATAATAATAATAATAATAATATAATAATAATTATTATAGTTATAGTTATAATTATAATTATAATAATAGTAATAATAACAATAGTAGTAATAACCGGAAGACGGAGAAAATAATTACGAGCAAGAAGAAGATGACTCTACTATACTGCCAAAATCGCAAAAAGGGGTGCAACACGAGGACTTCCCAGGAGGTCACCCATCCTAGTACTACTCTCGTCCAAGCACGCTTCACCACGGAGTTCTGATGGGATACGGTGCTCTAGTGCTGGTATGATCGCACCCATTTAACTTATATTTTCCTACCTCTTTATGCCTAATCCCCTCCCCTCCGTTCCATCGACCGTCTCTTGCTGGCCCCACGCTCTCTTGTTCTTCTCCCCGCCATCTTCGTTATTATTGTTATTTCTTCTTCTTCTTCTTCTGCATAATAATAATAATATAATAATAATTATTATTATTATTATTATAGTTATAGTTATAATTATAATTATAATAATAGTAATAATAACAATAGTAGTAATAACCGGAAGATGGAGAAAAATAATTACGAGCAAGAAGAAGATGACTCTACTATACTGCCAAAATCGCAAAAAGGGGTGCAACACGAGGACTTTCCAGGAGGTCACCCATCCTAGTACTACTCTCGCCCAAGCACGCTTAACTGCGGAGTTCGAATGGGATTCGGTGCTCTAGTGCTGGTATGATCGCACCGGTTTAACTTATGTTTTCCTTCCTCTTTATGCCTAATCCCCTCCCCTCCGCTCCATCGGCCGTCTCTTGCGGGCCCCACGCTCTCTTGTTCTTCTCCCCGCCATCTTCGTTATTATTGTTAGTTCTTCTTCTTCTTCATAATAATAATAATAATAATAATATAATAATAATAATAATAATTATAGTTATAATTATAATAATAGTAATAATAACAATAGTAGTAATGACCGGAAGACGGAGAAAAATAATTACGAGCAAGAAGAAGATGACTCTACTATACTGCCAAAATCGCAAAAAGGGGTGCAACACGAGGACTTCCCTGGAGGTCACCCATCCTAGTACTACTCTCGCCCAAGCACGCTTAACTGCGGAGTTCTGATGGGATCCGGTGCTCAAATGCTGGTATGATCGCACCCGTTTAACTTATGTTTTCCTTCCTCTTTATGCCTAATCCCCTCCCCTCCGCTACATCGGCCGTCTCTTGCGGGCCCCACGCTCTCTTGTTCTTCACCCCGCCATCTTCGTTATTATTGTTATTTCGTCTTCTTCTTCTTCATAATAATAATAATAATAATAATAATAATATAAATATAAATATAATAATAATAATTATTATAGTTATAGTTATAATTATAATTATAATAATAGTAATAATAACAATAGTAGTAATAACCGGAAGACGGAGAAAAATAATTACGAGCTAGAAGAAGATGTATACTGCCAAAATCGCAAAAAGGGGTGCAACACGAGGACTTCCCAGGAGGTCACCCATCCCAGTATTACTCTCGGCCAAGCACGCTTAGCTGCGGAGTTCTGATGGGATCCGGTGCTTTAGTGCTAGTATGATCACACCCGTTTAACTTATGTTTTCCTTCCTCTTTATGCCTAATCCCCTCCCCTCCGCTCCATCGGCCGTCTCTTGCGGGCCCCACGCTCTCTTGTTCTTCTTCCCGCCATCTTCGTTATTATTGTTATTTCTTCTTCTTCTTCATAATAATAATAATAATAATAATAATAATATAATAATAAAAATAATAATAATTATAGTTATAGTTATAATTATAATTATAATAATAGTAATAATAACAATAGTAGTAATAACCGG
>JAYESA010000210.1:180000-195000 GCA_036927795.1 Iris macrosiphon | reverse complement strand
CCCGCCATCTTCGTTATTATTGTTATTTCGTCTTCTTCTTCTTCATAATAATAATAATAATAATAATATAAATATAATAATTATTATTATTATAGTTATAATTATAATTATAATAATAGTAATAATAACAATAGTAGTAATAATCGGAAGACGGAGAAAAATAATTACGAGCAAGAAGAAGATGACTCTACTATACTGCCAAATTCGCAAAAAGGGGAGCAACACCAGGACTTCCCAGGAGGTCACCCATCCCAGTACTACTCTCGCCCCAGCACGCTTAGCTGCGGAGTTCTGATGGGATCCGGTGCTCTAGTGCTAGTATGATCGCACCCATTTAACTTATGTTTTCCTTCCTCTTTATGCCTAATCCCCTCCCCTCCGCTCCATCGGCCGTCTCTTGCGGGCCCCACGCTCTCTTGTTCTTCTCCCCGCCATCTTCGTTATTATTGTTATTTCTTCTTCTTCTTCTTCATAATAATAATAATAATAATAATAATATAATAGTAATAATTATTCTAGTTATAGCACCCATCCTAGTACTACTCTCGCCCAAGCACGCTTAACTGCGGAGTTCTGATGGAATCCGGTGCTCTAGTGCTTGTATGATCGCACCCGTTTAACTTATGTTTTCCTTCCTCTTTATGCCTAATCCCCTCCCTCCGCTCCATCGGCCGTCTCTTGCGGGCCCCACGTTCTCATGTTCTTCTCCCCGCCATCTTCGTTATTATTGTTATTTTATCTTCTTCTTCATAATAATAATAATAATAATAATAATATAATAATAATAATTATAGTTATAGTTATAATTATAATTATAATAATAGTAATAATAACAATAGTAGTAATAACCGGAAGACGGAGAAAAATAATTACGAGCAAGAAGAAGATGACTCTACTATACTGCCAAAATCGCAAAAAGGGGTGCAACACGAGGACTTTCCAGGAGGTCACCCATCCTAGTACTACTCTCGCCCAAGCACGCTTAACTGCGGAGTTCTGATGGGATCCGGTGCTCTAGTGCTGGTATGATCGCACCCGTTTAACTTATGTTTTCCTTCCTCTTTATGCCTAATCCCCTCCCCTCCGCTCCATCGGCCGTCTCTTGCGGGCCCCACGCTCTCTTGTTCTTCTTCCCGCCATCTTCGTTATTATTGTTATTTCTTCTTCTTCTTCTTCTTCTTCATAATAATAATAATAATAATAACAATTATTATAGTTATAGCACCCATCCTAGTACTACTCTCGCCCAAGCACGCTTAACTGCGGAGTTCTGATGGGATCCGGTGCTCTAGTGCTGGTATGATCGCACCCGTTTAACTTATGTTTTCCTTCCTCTTTATGCCTAATCCCCTCCCCTCCGCTCCATCGGCCGTCTCTTGCGGGCCCCACGCTCTCTTGTTCTTCTCCCCGCCATCTTCGTTATTATTGTTATTTCTTCTTCTTCTTCTTCATAATAATAATAATAATAATAATATAATAATAATAATAATAATTATAGTTATAATTATAATTATAATAATAGTAATAATAACAATAGTATTAATAACCGGAAGACGGAGAAAAATAATTACGAGCAAGAAGAAGATGACTCTACTATACTGCCAAAATCGTAAAAAGGGGTGGAACACGAGGACTTCCCAGGAGTTCACCCATCCTAGTACTACTCTCGCCCAAGCACGCTTGGCTGCGGAGTTCTGATGGGATCCGATGCTCTAGTGCTAGTATGACTGCACCCGTTTAACTTATGTTTTCCTTCCTCTTTATGCCTAATCCCCTCCCCTCCGCTCCATCGGCCGTCTCTTGCGGGCCCCACGCTCTCTTGTTCTTCTCCCCGCCATCTTCGTTATTATTGTTATTTCTTCTTCTTCTTCTTCATAATAATAATAATAATAATATAATAATAATAATAATAATTATAGTTATAATTATAATTATAATAATAACAATAGTAGTAATAAACGGAAGACGGAGAAAAATAATTATGAGCAAGAAGAAGATGACTCTACTATACTGCCAAAATCGTAAAAAGGGGTGCTACAAGAGGACTTCCCAGGAAGTCACCCATCCTAGTAATACTCTCGCCCAACACGCTTAACTACGGAGTTCTGATGGGATCCGGTGCTCTAGTGCTGGTATGATCGCACCCGTTTAACTTATGTTTTCCTTCCTCTTTATGCCTAATCCCCTCCCCTCCGCTCCATCGGCCGTCTCTTGCGGGACCCACGCTCTCTTGTTCTTCTACCCGCCATCTTCGTTATTATTGTTATTTCTTCTTCTTCTTCATAATAATAATAATAATAATATAATAATAATAATTATTATTATTATAGTTATAGTTATAATTATAATTATAATAAAAGTAATAATAACAATAGTAGTAATAACCGGAAGACGGAGAAAAATAATTACGAGCAAGAAGAAGATGACTCTACTACACTGCCAAAATCGCAAAAAGGGGTGCAACACGAGGACTTCCCAGGAGGTCACCCATCCGAGTACTACTCTCGGCCAAGCACGCTTAACTGCGGAGTTCTAATGGGATCCGGTGCTCTAGTGCTGGTATGATCGCACCCATTTAACTTATGTTTTCCTTCCTCTTTATGCCTAATCCCCTCCCTCCGCTCCATCGGCCGTCTCTTGCGGGCCCCACGCTCTCTTGTTCTTCTCCCCGCCATCTTCGTTATTATTGTTATTTCTTCTTCTTCATAATAATAATAATAATAATATAATAATAATAATAATAATATTTATTATTATTATTATTATTATTATTATTATTATAGTTATAGTTATAATTATAATTATAATAATAGTAATAATAACAATAATAGTAATAACCGGAAGACGGAGAAAAATAATTACGAGCAAGAAGAAGATGACTCTACTATACTGCCAAAATCGCAAAAAGGGGTGCAACACGAGGACTTCCCAGGAGGTCACCCATCCTAGTACTACTCTCGCCCAAGCACGCTTAACTGCGGAGTTCTGATGGGATCCGGTGCTCTAGTGCTGGTATGATCGCACTAGTTTAACTTATGTTTTCCTTCCTCTTTATGCCTAATCCCCTCCCCTCCGCTCCATCGGCCGTCTCTTGCGGGCCCCACGCTCTCTTGTTCTTCTCCCCTCCATCTTCGTTATTATTGTTATTTCTTCTTCTTCTTCATAATAATAATAATATAATAATAATAATAATAATAATTATAGTTATAGTTATAGTTATAATTATAATTATAATAATAGTAATAATAACAATAGTAGTAATAACCGGAAGACGGAGAAAAATAATTACGAGCAAGAAGAAGATGACTCTACTATACTGCCAAAATCGCAAAAAGGGGTGCAACACGAGGACTTCCCAGGAGGTCACCCATAATAGTACTACTTTCGCCCAAGCACGCTTAACTGCGGAGTTCTGATGGGATCCGGTGCTCTAGTGCTGGTATGATCGCACCCGTTTAACTTATGTTTTCCTTCCTCTTTATGCCTAATCCCCTCCCCTCCGCACCATCGGCCGTCTCTTGCGGGCCCCACGCTCCCTTGTTCTTCTCCCCGCCATCTTCGTTATTATTGTTATTTCTTCTTCTTCTTCATAATAATAATAATAATAATAATAATATAATAATTATTATTATTATAGTTATAATTTTAATTATAATAATAGTAATAATAATAATAGTAGTAATAACCGGAAGACGGTGAAAAATAATTACGAGCAAGAAGAAGATGACTCTACTATATTGCCAAAATCGTAAAAAGGGGTGCAACACAAGGACTTCCCAGGAGGTCACCCATCCTAGTACTACTCAAGCCCATTCACGCTTAACTGCGGAGTTCTGATGGGATCCGGTGCTCTAGTTGTGGTGCCCCGTTCCCCCTATACGGGGAGCGCGGCTAAGAAATACAAGACGGTATCGTTCGATCGGGATAGATTGAATCAAGAACTCATACTCGTTATGGATTTGTCTCTTCGGAATCGATTCCCATATTCAGTGGACCGTGCCCCCGGGATCGACTTAGCGGCAGAGTCAGGAGGGACCTCTCCGCTGCATTCTTTGTTGCCTAGTTTTCGCTGTCGCTTGTTGTTTTCGTGCCTTGAGTTGGTTTTCGGATTTGCTTGGGTTTTCTTGAACGGTTTCGATGGATTTCATTGCTTTCGTTCTTAGGACTACACTTCAATTCCGATAAGGGAAAGAGAGGAAGAAGTACTGATCAGCTGTTCGTGTCAATACAGGTGAACCAGCTGTAGTCGTCGCTCGAGCGGACGCCTAAAGCACTTCTTTCCTTTTCCTTCCAAATACCAAAGTGAGTGGCTACCAACCCGATTAGCTAGCCCTACTTGCTAGTCTTCACATCTAAATCTTGTGTTCGTGCTTGCCCCGATCAAACGATACCAAGTAAATAACTAAAAGATATCAAGGTAATAAGGGAATAGGCTTGGGAAATATTGCTTGTCAACGAAACCTGTGAACGGTTGCTTACTTACTACATGCTTGCCTATTCAAATGTTTACCATATGCATAAATACAAGTTAGAATGCTTACTTCTCTTTCTATAAATATGCTATATGTAGAACACCCTTTGCCATGCATCAATTATTCAGGGAGACTATGCAAAATACATTACACAATGCTACATATCCCCTGATTTCATTGACTCAGCTACATAAATGACAAACTTAACACAAACGTCGTTGATCACGGACAACTTGTGCACAAGGCCTCCTGGTTCCTGCGGACGGTCGCTGGGGCACTGGCACCGATCCTATCCGGACGGAACCTCAAGATTAGTCTCTCCCATAGGCGGGGTGGCGTGTAGCGATACATGTGCCTCCGTTACCTTAGCCCGAGACTAAGACCGTCCATTATGGCATCAAAGCCAGTGATCCCCTCGTATATTTAAACCTGTTGCAACTAACTTGTGTCTTCTTGGCAGGGAAGGCATGGTAAGTAATGGCAGGTGGTTCAGACGGACAGGTAAATGTCACCGAACGGTGGCAGGTTATTTCAATAATTCTATATCTATGTCTTGTTGTAAAATAAACTAAGGCAAGATAGAAACCCACAATAAGTATGCATGCTTCATTAAAACAACGTGTTGATTGGTATAGTTGGGTTAGCTTGCCTTCACCAGTACGTTTCGATGTACTGACCCTCGTTGAAACAGGTTCCCCGCGCTAGGAAGAACCGAGCGTGGAGCAGGAGACAAACCCCCAATCCAGTCCAGCTGTAGGCACGCCTCGACCGTGCTACCTTTGAAGCATTTTGAAGAACAAGAAGAAGCATTTTGAAGTTAGAAGCTAGCCACCAAGCAACCATGCAACTTCGTGGCAAAGCAGTCGTTCCGACCCAAGGTCTTATATTTGAGTTTAGTAAGGATGTAATGTACAGGACTGCTATCTCATTTTGTGTCAACACTTTTGTAAGCCCATAGAGGCAATCCTTATGACTCAGTTCAAGGAGTTTGTAATAGATGTTCATATTATCAATAAAAAGAGAACTTTTCCATGTTTCAATATGTGTTTCAATTATCTGCGTACTCTGAATATGTGCTCGCTATGCGAAACAAAAATACTGAGCCTTGTGCGGTGCGCAACCTAGGCCCGCACGGCGGTCACGCCCGGGGGACGACTAACGATTCTACTGGATCGGGGCGTGACACTAGTGCTGGTATGATCGCACCCGTTTAACTTATGTTTTCCTTCCTCTTTATGCCTAATCCCCTCCCCTCCGCTCCATCGGCCGTCTCTTGCGGGCCCCACGCTCTCTTGTTCTTCTCCCCGCCATCTTCGTTATTATTGTTATTTCTTCTTCTTCTTCTTCATAATAATAATAATAATAATAATATAATAATAATAATAATTATTGTTATAATTATAATTATAATAATAGTAATAATAACAATAGTAGTAATAACCGAAAGACGGAGAAAAATAAATACGAGCAAGAAGAAGATGACTCTACTATACTGCCAAAATCGCAAAAAGAGGTGCAACACGAGGACTTCCCAGGAGGTCACCCATCCTAATACTACTCTCGCCCAAGCACGCTTAACTGCGGAGTTCTAATGGGATCCGGTGCTCTAGAGCTGGTATGATCGCACCCATTTAACTTATGTTTTCCTTCCTCTTTATGCCTAATCCCCTCCCCTCCGCTCCATCGTCCGTCTCTTGCGGGCCCCACGCTCTCTTGTTCTTCTCCCCGCCATCTTCGTTATTATTGTTATTTCTTCTTCTTCTTCTTCATAATAATAATAATAATAATAATAATAATATAATAATAATAATAATTATAGTTATAATTATAATTATAATAATAGTAATAATAACAATAGTAGTAATAACCGGAAGACGGAGAAAAATAATTACGAGCAAGAAGAAGATGACTCTACTATACTGTCAAAATCGCAAAAAGGGGTGCAACACGAGGACTTCCCAGGAGGTCACTGTAACACCCCGTTCCGCTCAAGCGGACTGCCGTCTCAATCGACAATCGTGCAGCTGTCCCGACCCGCTTTGCCTCAATCAAGAAGCAAAGGATATCCAGACTTGTCCCTACAGGAATCCGGCTTGGACTTTCAGAGGCTCGCTCAGACGTATCGCTCTACCAAGGCGAATCATCGCTAAGGTGGGTGGCTACGGTGAACTTGTCTTTGCTTAGCCAGCACACATAAAACCTGGAATCATATATGCTAGTCGCTAGGTGATTCACCCCCTGCATGCTAATAAATCCAACGCACCTAGCTAAGGGAATAATCCCATCTTGTATTGCTTGCTATAACATGGAAAAGGAAATACTACTTATATTCAGACCCTCGCATGCTAAGTCCCTTAACGGTTTCATCTCTCGGACTACCTTCGGGCCCGAGCAACGTGCCTGCTTATGTACTTAGAAATCGCATGCTTGTCTGCTTGAATGTTGCCGTGTTTTCATCCAACTCCGGGAGACTACTTAGTAGTCGTTCCGTGTATGACTGACCCTGCAAGTATCCAGGACCGTTAGGTCACCACGCAGCCCCGAACCAGGGAAGTGCATTAAGACAAGTTATTGTACAAAGATCCAAGTATCCCGTGTACTCGTATACTCGTGTTCCCGTGCACTCGTGTTCTCGTGTTCTCTTGTTCAAAGTGCACGCGTGTTCTCGTGTTCTCGTGTATCTCGTGATAATTGAATGACCCAAAAAGAAAGTGCATGTCGCGGATAACTCGAAAACGGGGTATAGTTCCACGGACGGTCACCGGGGCACTGGGGCCGATCCGATCCGGATGGAACTCTTGTGTGGTCCCTCGTGTTCGGGCGAGTGGTTTGTAGCACCTCGTGTACTTACGTTGCATTCCACTTTCCCGGGACCACATCACGTGTGTAGTCCATCGTGTACGAACAAGATGGTTTGTAGCGCATCGTGTACTTTGTTGCATTCCATCTTGGCCTTGGACTACTTCATGTAAAATCCATCGTGTACAGGCGAGATGGTTCGTAGCGCATCGTGTGCTCTCGTTGCGTTCCACTCTCGTCTGGGATTAGTCCTTTATGGCTTTGCCAGCGACTCATGTTCATATAGATAAGTCATTCTCGCTTAGCGGCTATCCGCGTGCGAGTTACTACATCGCATCAAGTACAACTGAGCACACCAAATACTGTCCCGTTCAATAACTCTCGTGTTGCATGTTGCATATGCTATGCTCCTGAATGCTATACTTGCCCGTGCTTGAATTAACAATGTTTGCCTTGGACAGGGAAGGAGATGGTAAGTCTCGCCGTGTTTCCTCTCATATCGCACGGCGTACTGCCACACGAACTAGGCTATTCAATATCTGCATGAAACTGATCCTAAGGCAACTAGAAAGACAACTTAATAGTTGTGCACGGAATCTGTATTACGTGTTTGGATTTGTCGAGCGGGCGAGTAGCTTCCCCACCAGTGCATTCAATGTACTGATAATCCACCAGTTTGATATGCAGGGTGCGGGAGAACCTCGTGCGGTGCGGACGCCTCCTTCGTGCGTGCTAAGGCCAGGAGTTCCCTCTGAAGCCTTGCAACGGTACGTCCGGGACTGAAGCACATATACAAGACATAAGTTGTGAACATCGCCTGACCATCGCCTGTACATTCATTCCACAGTTGTAGCCACTTGGCACGCTTTTACTGTTTCAGAGAGAGGCTTGAGCGACTTGTAATCTCGGCTATACGCCGTCTGTAATACATGTTTCATATCAATAAAGAGATTACTTTACTTGTTTCAATTCTTCCGCTATATTGTTGACTCAGTGAACCTGTTACCGATCGCTATGCGTTCCTAAACTCCGCTGCACTCGGACAATCTGTGCGACTCTGTGGCTTAGAACTCTTGCCGCCAGCCAATGAACCATGGCCTTGCACTGGCGTGGATCACGCTCGTGCGGCATCACGCCCTGATGGGTTAAGCGATCGTTCCGCGGGAGCGCTGGCGAGGGCCATTCCCGCCTAGCGGGAACGGCCGATTGCCCGCGGGAGGTCGGGGCATGACAGGTTGGTATCAGAGCCTGACTTCTACGTCTTTGGACTTCGATTCGATATCTCTGTTTCGAAAGCTCGTTCGTGGGTTATGTGCACGCTCTCTCTCAATGCCTCGATGGGATGTTCCAACAATAAGTCTAAATACTTTTAAAATGCGTTTTGAATGTTATGCTTGCTTGTCTGGTTGTATGCTGCGAGTGGCCTTTGTGCCAACCTGTGCGGACTCATCGAGTGTATCGCTAGTAGCTTGTCCGATTTTCACTAACCCTAAGTTTGGTTGAATGTATCTATTCGAGGGACGCCTTGAACTAGTGCACCATCCAAGACTTAAGAAAAGGTGAAACTCGAGTGCTAAGACTTCGCTATCACTGAGCTGGTTGACGTATTCACGCTAGAAGTGCACTTCGAAAGTGCGCACGATCCAGTCTAAGCGAGTGCTAAGATCGAAGCTTGTGCAAGTGAATATCCAAATGAAACAAGTACAAACGACTTGTCTAGGATTACCTCAACCCTAGATTACTGCTTGTCCTTAGTAAGTCTCGAGGACGAGACTTTTCCTAAGTTGGGTAGGATGTAACACCCCGTTCCGCTCAAGTGGACTGCCGTCTCAATCGGCAATCGTGCAGCTGTCCCGACCCGCTTTGCCTCAATCAAGAAGCAAAGGATATCCAGACTTGTCCCTACAGGAATCCGGCTTGGACTTTCAGAGGCTCGCTCAGACGTATCGCTCTACCAAGGCGAATCATCGCTAAGGTGGGTGGCTATGGTGAACTTGTCTTTGCTTAGCCAGCACATATAAAACCTGGAATCATATATGCTAGTCGCTAGGTGATTCACCCCCTGCATGCTAATAAATCCAACGCACCTAGCTAAGAGAATAATCCCAACTTGTATTGCTTGCTAGAACATGGAAAAGGAAATACTGCTTATATTCAGACCCTCGCATGCTAAGTCCCTTAACGGTTTCATCTCTCGGACTACCTTCGGGCCCGAGCAACGTGCCTGCTTATGTACTTAGAAATCGCATGCTTGTCTGCTTGAATGTTGCCGTGTTTTCATCCAACTCCGGGAGACTACTTAGTAGTCGTTCCGTGTATGACTGACCCTGCAAGTATCCAGAACCGTTAGGTCACCACGCAGCCCCGAACCAGGGGAGTGCATCAAGACAAGTTATTGTACAAAGATCCAAGTATCCCGTGTACTCGTATACTCGTGTTCCCGTGCACTCGTGTTCTCGTGTTCTCTTGTTCAAAGTGCACGCGTGTTCTCGTGTTCTCGTGTATCTCGTGATAATTGAATGACCCAAAAAGAAAGTTCATGTCGCGGACAACTCGGAAATGAGGTATAGTTCTACGGACGGTCACCGGGGCACTGGGGCCGATTCGATCCGGATGGAACTCTTGTGTGGTCCCTCGTGTTCGGGCGAGTGGTTTGTAGCACCTCGTGTACTTACGTTGCATTCCACTTTCCCGGGACCACATCACGTGTGTAGTCCATCATGTGCGGACAAGATGGTTTGTAGCGCATCGTGTACTTTGTTGCATTCTATCTTGGCCTTGGACTACTTCATGTAAAATCCATCGTGTACAGGCGAGATGGTTCGTAGCGCATCGTGTGCTCTCGTTGCGTTCCACTCTCGTCTGGGATTAGTCCTTTATGGCTTTGCCAGCGACTCATGTTCATATAGATAAGTCATTCTCGCTTAGCGGCTATCCGCGTGCGAGTTACTACATCGCATCAAGTACAACTGAGCACACCAAATACTGTCCCGTTCAATAACTCTCGTGTTGCATGTTGCATATGCTATGCTCCTGAATGCTATACTTGCCCGTGCTGGAATTAACAATGTTTGCCTTGGACAGGGAAGGAGATGGTAAGTCTCGCCGTGTTTCCTCTCATATCGCACGGCGTACTGCCACACGAACTAGGCTATTCAATATCTGCATGAAACTGATCCTAAGGCAACTAGAAAGACAACTTAATAGTTGTGCACGGAATCTGTATTACGTGTTTGGATTTGTCGAGCGGGCGAGTAGCTTCCCCACCAGTGCATTTAATGTACTGATAATCCACCAGTTTGATATGCAGGGTATGGGAGAACCTCGTGCGGTGCGGACGCCTCCTTCGTGCGTGCTAAGGCCAGGAGTTCCCTCTGAAGCCTTGCAACGGTACGTCCGGGACTGAAGCACATATACAAGACATAAGTTGTGAACATCGCCTGACCATCGCCTGTACATTCATTCCACAGTTGTAGCCACTTGGCACGCTTTTACTGTTTCAGAGAGAGGCTTGAGCGACTTGTAATCTCGGCTATACGCCGTCTGTAATACATGTTTCATATCAATAAAGAGATTACTTTACTTGTTTTAATGCTTCCGCAATATTGTCGACTCAGTGAACCTGTTACCGATCGCTATGCGTTCCTAAACTCCGCTGCACTCGGACAATCTGTGCGACTCTGTGGCTTAGAACTCTTGCCGCCAGCCAATGAACCATGGCATTGCACGGGCGTGGATCACGCTCGTGCGGCATCACGCCCTGATGGGTTAAGCGATCGTTCCGCGGGAGCGCTGGCGAGGGCCATTCCCGCCTAGCGGGAACGGCCGATTGCCCGCGGGAGGTCGGGGCGTGACAGTCACCCATCCTAGTACTACTCTCGCCCAAGCACGCTTAACTGTGGAGTTCTGATAGGATCCGGTGCTCTAGTGCTGGTATGATCGCACCCGTTTAACTTATGTTTTCCTTCCTCTTTATGCCTAATCCCCTCCCCACCGCTCCATCGGCCGTCTCTTGCGGGCCCCACGCTCTCTTGTTCTTCTCCCCGCCATCTTCGTTATTATTGTTATTTCTTCTTCTTCTTCTTCATAATAATAATAATAATAACAATATAATAATAATTATTATTATTATAGTTATAGTTATAATTATAATAATAGTAATAATAACAATAGTAGTAATAACCGGAAGACGGAGAAAAATAATTACGAGCAAGAAGAAGATGACTCTACTATACTGCCAAAATCGCAAAAAGGGGTGCAACACGAGGACTTCCCAGGAGGTCACCCATCCTAGTACTACTCTCGCCCAAGCACGCTTAAATGCGGACTTCTGATGGAATCCGGTGCTCTAGTGCTGGTATGATCGCACCCGTTTAACTTATGTTTTTCTTCCTCTTTATGCCTAATCCCCTCCCCTTCGCTCCATCGGCCGTCTCTTGCGGGCCCCACGCTCTCTTGTTCTTCTCTCCGCCATCTTCGTTATTATTGTTATTTCTTCTTCTTCTTCATAATAATAATAATAATAATAATAATATAATAATAATAATAATAATAATAATTATAGTTATAGTCATAATTATAATTATAATAATAGTAATAATAACAATAGTAGTAATAACCGGAAGACGGAGAAAAATAATTACGAGCAAGAAGAAGATGACTCTACTATACTGCCAAAATCGCAAAAAGGGGTGCACAACACGAGGACTTTCCAGTAGGTCACCCATCCTAGTGCTACTCTCGCCCAAGCACCCTTAACTGCGTAGTTCTGATGGGATCCGGTGCTCTAGTGCTGGTATGATCGCACCGGTTTAACATATGTTTTTCTTCCTCTTTATGCCTAATCCCCTCCCCTCCGCTCCATCGGCCGTCTCTTGCGGGCCCCACGCTCTCTTGTTCTTCTCCCCGCCATCTTCGTTATTATTGTTATTTTTTCTTCTTCTTCATAATAATAATAATAATAATAATAATATAATAATAATAATAATTATTGTAGTTATAGTTATAATTATAATAATAGTAATAATAACAATAGTAGTAATAACCGGAAGACGGAGAAAAATAATTACGAGCAAGAAGAAGATGACACTACTATACTGCCAAAATCGCAAAAAGGGGTGCAACACGAGGACTTCCCAGGAGGTCACCCATCCTAGTACGACTCTCACCCAAGCACGCTTAACTGCGGAGTTCTGATGGGATCCGGTGCTCTAGTGCTGGTATGATCGCACCGGTGTAACTTATGTTTTCCTTCCTCTTTATGCCTAATCCCCTCCCCTCCGCTCCATCGGCCGTCTCTTGCGGGCCCCACGCTCTCTTGTTCTTCTCCCCTCCATCTTCGTTATTATTGTTATTTCTTCTTCTTCTTCTTCATAATAATAATAATAATATAATAATAATAATAATTATTATAGTTATTGTTATAATTATAATAATAGTAATAATAACAATAGTAGTAATAACCGGAAGACGGAGAAAAATAATTACGAGCAAGAAGAAGATGACTGTACTATACTGCCAAAATCGCAAAAAGGGGTGCAACACGAGGACTTCCCAGGAGGTCACCCATCCTAGTACTACTATCGACCAAGCACGCTTAACTGCAGAGTTCTGATGGGACCCGGTGCTCTAGTGCTGGTATGATCGCACCCGTTTAACATATGTTTTCCTTCCTCTTTATGCCTAATCCCCTCCCCTCCGCTCCATCGGCCGTCTCTTGCGGGCCCACGCTCTCTTGTTCTTCTCCCCGCCATCTTCGTTATTATTGTTATTTCTTCTTCTTCTTCATAATAATAATAATAATAATAATAATAATAATAATAATATAATAATAATAATTATTATAGTTATAGTTATAATAATAGTAATAATAACAATAGTAGTAATAACCGGAAGACGGAGAAAAATAATTATGAGCAAGAAGAAGATGACACTACTATACTGCCAAAATCGCAAAAAGGGGTGCAACACGAGGACTTCCCAGGAGGTCACCCATCCTAGTACTACTCTCGCCCAAGCACGCTTAACTGCTGAGTTCTGATAGGATCCGGTGCTCTAGTGCTGGTATGATCGCACCCGTTTAACTTATGTTTTCCTTCCTCTTTATGCCTAATCCCCTCCCCTCCGCTCCATCGGCCATCTCTTGCGGGCGACACGCTCTCTTGTTCTTCTCCCCGCCATCTTCGTTATTATTGTTATTTCTTCTTCTTCTTCATAATAATAATAATAATAATAATAATAATAATAATAATAATATAATAATAATAATAATAATTATTATTATAGTTATAGTTATAATTATAATAATAGTAATAATAACAATAGTAGTAATAACCGGAAGACGGAGAAAAATAATTACGAGCAAGAAGAAGATGACTCTATTATACTGCCAAAATCGCAAAGAGGGATGCAACACGAGGACTTCCCAGGAGGTCACCCATCCTAGTACTACTCTCGCCCATGCACGCTTAACTACGGAGTTCTGATGGGATCCGGTGCTCTAGTGCTGGTATGATCGCACCAGTTTAACTTATGTTTTCTTTCCTCTTTATGCCTAATCCCCTCCCCTCCGCTCCATCGGCCGTCTCTTGCGGGCCACACGCTCTCTTGTTCTTCTCCCCGCCATCTTCGTTATTATTGTTATTTCTTCTTCTTCTTCATAATAAAAATAATAAAAATAATAATATAATAATAATTATTATTATTATAGTTATAGTTATAATTATAACTATAATAATAGTAATAATAACAATAGTAGTAATAACCGGAAGACGGAGAAAAATAATTACGAGCAAGAAGAAGATGACTCTACTATACTGCCAAAATCGCAAAAAGGGGTGCAACACGAGGTCTTCCCAGGAGGTCACCCATCCTAGTACTACTCTCGCCCAAGCACGCTTAACTGCAGAGTTCTGATGGGATCCGGTGCTCTAGTGCTGGTATGATCGCCCCCGTTTAACTTATGTTTTCCTTCCTCTTTATGCCTAATCCCCTCCCATTCGCTCCATCGGTCGTCTCTTGCGGGCCCCACGCTCTCTTGTTCTTCTCCCCGCCATCTTCGTTATTATTATTATTTCTTCTTCTTCTTCTTCTTCATAATAATAATAATAATAATATAATAATAATAATAATTATTATAGTTATAATTATAATTATAATAATAGTAATAATAATAATAGTAGTAATAACCGGAAGACGGAGAAAAATAATTACGAGCAAGAAGAAGATGACTTTACTATACTGCCAAAATCGCAAAAAGGATAGCAACACGAGGACTTCCCAGGAGGTAACCCATCCTATTACTACTCTCGCCCAAGCACGCTTAACTGTGGAGTTCTGATGGGATCCGGTGCTCTAGTGCTGGTATGATCGCACCCGGTCAACTTATGTTTTCCTTCCTCTTTATGCCTAATCCCCTCCCCTCCGCTCCATCGGCCGTCTCTTGCGGGCCCCACGCTCTCTTGTTCTTCTCCCCGCCATCTTCGTTATTATTGTTATTTCTTCTTCTTCTTCTTCATAATAATAATAATAATAATAATAATAATAATAATATAATAATTATTATTATTATAGTTATAGTTTTAATTATAATTATAATAATAGTAATAATAACAATAGTAGTAATAACCGGAAGACGGAGAAAAATAATTACGAGCAAGAAGAAGATGACTCTACTATACTGCCAAAATCGCAAAAATGGGTGCAACACGAGGACTTCCCAGGAGGTCAC
>JAYESA010000210.1:147500-177500 GCA_036927795.1 Iris macrosiphon | reverse complement strand
TAGTAGTAATAACCGGAAGACGGAGAAAAATAATTACGAGCAAGAAGAAGATGACTCTACTATACTGCCAAAATCGCAAAAAGGGGTGCAACACGAGGACTTCCCAGGAGGTCACCCATCCTAGTACAACAACGCCCAAGCAAGCTTAACTGCGGAGTTCTGATGGGATCCGGTGCTCTAGTGCTGGTATGATCGCACCCGTTTAACTTATGTTTTCCTTCCTCTTTATGCCTAATCCCCTCCCCTCCGCTCCATCGACCGTCTCTTGCGGGACCCATGCTCTCTTGTTCTTCTTCCTGCCATCTTCGTTATTATTGTTATTTCTTCTTCTTCGTCTTCTTCTTCATAATAATAATAATAATAATATAATAATAATAATAATTATAGTTATAGTTATAATTATAATTATAATAATAGTAATAATAACAATAGTAGTAATAACCGGAAGACGGAGAAAAATAATTACGAGCAAGAAGAAGATGACTCTACTATACTGCCAAAATCGCAAAAAGGGGTGCAACACGAGGACTTCCCAGGAGGTCACCCATCCTAGTACTACTCTCGTCCAAGCACGCTTCACTGCGGAGTTCTGATGGGATACGGTGCTCTAGTGCTGGTATGGTCGCACCCATTTAACTTATGTTTTCCTTCCTCTTTATGCCTAATCCCCTCCCCTCCGCTCCATCGACCGTCTCTTGCTGGCCCCACGCTCTCTTATTCTTCTCCCCGCCATCTTCGTTATTATTGTTATTTCTTCTTCTTCTTCTTCTTCATAATAAGAATAATAATAATAATATAATAATAATTATTATTATTATAGTTATAGTTATAATTATAATTATAATAATAGTAATAATAACAATAGTAGTAATAACCGGAAGACGGAGAAAAATAATTACGAGCAAGAAGAAGATGACTCTACTATACTGCCAAAATCGCAAAAAGGGTGCAACACGAGGACTTTCCAGGAGGTCACCCATCCTAGTACTACTCTCGCCCAAGCACGCTTAACTGCGGAGTTCTAATGGGATTCGGTGCTCTAGTGCTGGTATGATCGCACCGGTGTAACTTATGTTTTCCTTCCTCTTTATGCCTAATGCCCTCCCCTCCGCTCCATCGGCCGTCTCTTGCGGGCCCCACGCTCTCTTGTTCTTCTCCCCGCCATCTTCGTTATTATTGTTATTTCTTCTTCTTCTTCATAATAATAATAATAATAAAAATATAATAATAATAATTATAATTATTATTATAGTTATAATTATAATAATAGTAATAATAACAATAGTAGTAATAACCGGAAGACGGAGAAAAATAATTACGAGCAAGAAGAAGATGACTCTACTATACTGCCAAAATCGCAAAAAGGGGTGCAACACGAGGACTTCCCAGGAGGTCACCCATCCTAGTACTACCTCTTGCCCAAGCACGCTTAACTGCGGAGTTCTGATGGGATCCGGTGCTCTAATGCTGGTATGATCGCACCCGTTTAACTTATGTTTTTCTTCCACTTTATGCCTAATCCCCTCCCCTCCGCTCCATCGGCCGTCTCTTGCGGGCCCCACGCTCTCTTGTTCTTCTCCCCGCCATCTTCGTTATTATTGTTATTTCGTCTTCTTCTTCTTCATAATAATAATAATAATAATAATAATAATAGTAATATAAATATAATAATAATAATTATTATAGTTATAGTTATAATTATAATTATAATAATAGTAATAATAACAATAGTAGTAATAACCGGAAGACGAGAAAAATAATTACGAGCAAGAAGAAGATGACTCTACTATACTGCCAAAATCGCAAAAGGGGTGCAACACGAGGACTTCCCAGGAGGTCACCCATCCTAGTAGTACTCTCGCCCAAGTACGCTTAACTGTGGAGTTCTGATGGGATCCGGTGCTCTAGTGCTGGTATGATCGCACCCGTTTAACTTATGTTTTCCTTCCTCTTTATGCCTAATCCCCTCCCCTCCGCTCCATCGGCCGTCTCTTGCGGGCCCCACGCTCTCTTGTTCTTCTTCCCGCCATCTTCGTTATTATTGTTATTTCTTCTTCTTCTTCTTCATAATAATAATAATAATAATATAATAATATAATAATTATAATAATTATTATAGTTATAGTTATAATTATAATTATAATAATAGTAATAATAACAATAGTAGTAATAACCGGAAGACGGAGAAAAATAATTACGAGCAAGAAGAAGATGACTCTATTATACTGCCAAAATCGCAAAAAATGGGTGCAACACGAGGACTTCCCAGGAGGTCACACATCCTAGTACTACTCTCGCCCAAGTACGCTTACTACTCTCGCCCAAGCACGCTTAACTGCGGAGTTCTGATGGGATCCGGTGCTCTAGTGCTGGTATGATCGCACCTGTTTAACTTATGTTTTCCATCCTCTTTATGCCTAATCCCCTCCCCTCCGCACCATCGGCCGTCTCTTGCGGGCCCCACGCTCTCTTGTTCTTCTCCCCGCCATCTTGGTTATTATTGTTATTTCTTCTTCTTCTTCTTCATAATAATAATAATAATAATAATATAATAATAATAATAATTATAGTTATAATTATAATTATAATAATAGTAATAATAACAATAGTAGTAATAACCGGAAGACGGAGAAAAATAATTACGAGCAAGAAGTAGATGACTCTACTATACTGCCAACCGGAAGACGGAGAAAAATAATTACGAGCAAGAAGAAGATGACTCTACTATACTGCCAAAATCGCAAAAAGGGGTGCAACACGAGGACTTCCAAGGAGGTCACCCATCCTAGTACTACTCTCGCCCAAGCACGCTTAACTGCGAAGTTCTGATGGGATCCGGTGCTCTAGTGCTGGTATGATCGCACCCGTTTAACTTATGTTTTCCTTCCTCTTTATGCCTAATCCCCTCCCCTCCGCTCCATCGGTCGTCTCTTGCGGGCCCCACGCTCTCTTGTTCTTCTCTCCGCCATCTTCGTTATTATTGTTATTTCTTCTTCTTCTTCTTCTTCATAATAATAATAATAATTATAGTTATAGTTATAATTATAATAATAGTAATAATAACAATAGTAGTAATAACCGGAAGACGAGAAAAATAATTACGAGCAAGAAGAAGATGACTCTACTATACTGCCAAAATCGCAAAAAGGGGTGCAACACGAGGACTTCACAGGAGGTCACCCATCCTAGTACTACTCTCGCCCAAGCACGCTTAACTGCGGAGTTCTAATAGGATCCGATGCTCTAATGCTGGTATGATTGCACCCGTTTAACTTATGTTTTCTTTCCTCTTTATGCCTAATCCCCTCCCCTCCGCTCCATCGGCCGTCTCTTGCGGGCCCCACGCTCTCTTGTTCTTCTCCCCGCCATCTTCGTTATTATTCTTATTTCTTCTTCTTCTTCTTCTTCATAATAATAATAATAATAATAATAATAATATAATAGTAATAATTATTATAGTTATAGCACCCATCCTAGTACTACTCTCGCCCAAGCACGCTTAACTGCGGAGTTCTGATGGGATCCGGTGCTCTAGTGCTGGTATGATCGCACCCGTTTAACTTATGTTTTCCTTCCTCTTTATGCCTAATCCCCTCCCCTCCGCTCCATCGGCCGTCTCTTGCGGGCCCCACGTTCTCATGTTCTTCTCCCCGCCATCTTCGTTATTATTGTTATTTCATCTTCTTCTTCATAATAATAATAATAATAATAATAATAATATAATAATAATAATAATTATAGTTATAGTTATAATTATAATTATAATAATAGTAATAATAACAATAGTAGTAATAACCAGAAGACGGAGAAAAATAATTACGAGCAAGAAGAAGATGACTCTACTATACTGCCAAAATCGCAAAAAGGGGTGCAACACGAGGACTTTCCAGGAGGTCACCCATCCTAGTACTACTCTCGCCCAAGCACGCTTAACTGCGGAGTTCTGATGGGATCCGGTGCTCTAGTGCTGGTATGATCGCACCCGTTTAACTTATGTTTTCCTTCCTCTTTATGCCTAATCCCCTCCCCTCCGCTCCATCGGCCGTCTCTTGCTGGCCCCACGCTCTCTTGTTCTTCTTCCCGCCATCTTCGTTATTATTGTTATTTCTTCTTGTTCTTCTTCTTCATAATAATAATAATAATAACAATTATTATAGTTATAGCACCCATCCTAGTACTACTCTCGCCCAAGCACGCTTAACTGCGGAGTTCTGATGGGATCCGGTGCTCTAGTGCTGGTATGATCGCACCCGTTTAACTTATGTTTTCCTTCCTCTTTATGCCTAATCCCCTCCCCTCCGCTCCATCGGCCGTCTCTTGCGGGCCCCATGCTCTCTTGTTCTTCTCCCCGCCATCTTCGTTATTATTGTTATTTCTTCTTCTTCTTCTTCATAATAATAATAATAATATAATAATAATAATAATGATAATTATAATTATAATTATAATTATAATTATAATTATAATTATAATTATAATTATAATTATAATAATAACAATAGTAGTAATAACCGGAAGACGGAGAAAAATAATTACGAGCAAGAAGAAGATGACTCTACTATACTGCCAAAATCAAAAAAAGGGGTGCAACACGAGGACTTCCCAGGATGTCACCCATCCTAGTACTACTCTCGCCCAAGCACGCTTAACTGCGGAGTTCTGATGGGATCCGGTGCTCTAGTGCTGGTATGATCGCACCCGTTTAACTTATGTTTTCCTTCCTCTTTATGCCTAATCCCCTCCCCTCCGCTCCATCGGCCGTCTCTTGCGGGCCCCACGCTCTCTTGTTCTTCTCCCCGCCATCTTCGTTATTATTGTTATTTCTTCTTCTTCTTCATAAAAATAATAATAATAATAATAATATAATAATAATAATTATTATTATTATAGTTATAGTTATAATTATAATTATAATAATAGTAATAATAACAATAGTAGTAATAACCGAAAGACGGAGAAAAATAATTACGAGCAAGAAGAAGATGACTCTACTATACTGCCAAAATCGCAAAAAAGGGTGCAACACGAGGACTTCCCAGGAGGTCACCCATCCCAGTACTACTCTCGGCCAAGCACGCTTAACTGCGGAGTTCTGATGGGATCCGGTGCTCTAGTGCTGGTATGATCGCACCCATTTAACTTATGTTTTCCTTCCTCTTTATGCCTAATCCCCTCCCCTCCGCTCCATCGGCCGTCTCTTGCGGGCCCCACGCTCTCTTGTTCTTCTCCCCGCCATCTTCGTTATTATTGTTATTTCTTCTTCTTCATAATAATAATAATAATAATAATAATAATAATATTTATTATTAATATTATTATTATTATTATTATAGTTATAGTTATAATTATAATTATAATAATAGTAATAATAACAATAATAGTAATAACCGGAAGACGGAGAAAAATAATTACGAGCAAGAAGAAGATGACTCTACTATACTGCCAAAATCGCAAAAAGGGGTGCAACACGAGGACTTCCCAGGAGGTCACCCATCCTAGTACTACTCTCGCCCAAGCACGCTTAACTGCGGAGTTCTGATGGGATCCAGTGCTCTAGTGCTGGTATGATCGCACCAGTTTAACTTATGTTTTCCTTCCTCTTTATGCCTAATCCCCTCCCCTCCGCTCCATCGGCCGTCTGTTGCGGGCCCCACGCTCTCTTGTTCTTCTCCCCTCCATCTTCGTTATTATTGTTATTTCTTCTTCTTCTTCTTCATAATAATAATAATAATTATTATTATTATAGTTATAATTATAATTATAATAATAGTAATAATAATAATAGTTGTAATAACCGGAAGATGGAGATAAATAATTACGTGCAAGAAGAAGATGACTCTACTATACTGCCAAAATCGCAAAAAGGGGTGCAACACGAGGACTTTCCAGGAGGTCACCCATCCTAGTACTACTCTCGACCAAGCACGCTTAACTGCGTAGTTCTGATGGGATCTGGTGCTCTAGTGCTGGTATGATCGCACCCGTTTAACTTATGTTTTCCTTCCTCTTCATGCCTAATCCCCACCCCTCCGCTCCATCGGCCGTCTCTTGCGGGCCCCACGCTCTCTTGTTCTTCTCCCCGCCATCTTCGTTATTATTATTATTTCTTCTTCTTCATAATAATAATAATAATTATTATTATTATTATTATAGTTATAGTTATAATTATAATTATAATAATAGTAATAATAACAATAGTAGTAATAACCGGAAGACGGAGAAAAATAATTACGAGCAAGAAGAAGATGACTCTACTATACTGCCAAAATCGCAAAAAGGGGTGCAACACGAGGACTTCCCAGGAGGCCACCCATCCTAGTACTACTCTCGCCCAAGCACGCTTAACTTCGAAGTTCTGAAGGGATCCGGTGCTCTAGTGCTGGTATGATCGCACCCGTTTAACTTATGTTTTCCTTCCTCTTTATGCCTAATCCCCTCCCCTCCGCTCTATCGGCCGTCTCTTGCGGGCCCCACGCTCTCTTGATCTTCTCCCCGCCATCTTCGTTATTATTGTTATTTCTTCTTCTTCTTCATAATAATAATAATAATATAATAATTATAATAATAATAATAATAATAATAATAGTTATAGTTATAATTATAATAAAATTAAAAATAACAATTGTAGTAATAACTGGAAGACGGAGAAAAATAATTACGAGCAAGAAGAAGATGACTCTACTATACTGCCAAAATCGTAAAAAGGGGTGCAACACGAGCACTTCCCAGGAGGTCACCCATCCTAGTACTACTCTCGCCCAAGCACGCTTAACTGCGGAGTTCTGATGGGATCCGGTGCTCTAGTGCTGGTATGATCGCACCAGTTTAATTTATGTTTTCCTTCCTCTTTATGCCTAATCCCCTCCCCTCCGCTCCATCGGCCGTCTCTTGCGGGCCCCACGCTCTCTTGTTCTTCTCCCCGCCATCTTCGTTATTATTGTTATTTCTTCTTCTTCTTCATAATAATAATAATAATAATAATATAATAATAATTATAGTTATAGTTATAATTATAATTATAAAATAGTAATAATAACAATAGTAGTAATAACCGGAAGACGGAGAAAAATAATTACGAGCAAGAAGAAGATGACTCTACTATACTGCCAAAATCGCAAAAAGGGGTGCAACACGAGGACTTCCCAGGAGGTCACCCATAATAGTACTACTCTCGCCCAAGCACGCTTAACTGCGGAGTTCTGATGGGATCCGGTGCTCTAGTGCTGGTATGATCGCACCCGTTTAACTTATGTTTTCATTCCTCTTTATGCCTAATCCCCTCCCCTCCGCACCATCGGCCGTCTCTTGCGGGCCCCACGCTCCCTTGTTCTTCTCCCTGCCATCTTCGTTATTATTGTTATTTCTTCTTCTTCTTCTTCATAATAATAATAATAATAATAATATAATAATAATAATAATTATTATAGTTATAATTATAATTATATTAATAGTAATAATAACAATAGTAGTAATAACCGGAAGACGGAGAAAAATAATTACGAGCAAGAAGAAGATGACTCTACTATACTGCCAAAATCGCAAAAAGGCGTGCAACACGAGGACTTCCCAGGAGGTCACCCATCCTAGTACTACCTCAAGCACAATCACGCTTAACTGCGGAGTTCTGATGGGATCCGGTGCTCTAGTGCTGGTATGATCGCACCCGTTTAACTTATGTTTTCCTTCCTCTTTATGCCTAATCCCCTCCCCTCCGCTCCATCGGCCGTCTCTTGCGGGCCCCACGCTCTCTTGTTCTTCTCCCCGCCATCTTCGTTATTATTGTTATTTCTTCTTCTTCTTCTTCTTCTTCTTCTTCATAATAATAATAATAATAATATAATAATAATAATAATAATTATAGTTATAGTTATAATTATAATAATAGTAATAATAACAATAATAGTAATAACCGGAAGACGGAAAAAAATAATTACGAGCAAGAAGAAGATGACTCTACTATACTGCCAAAATCGCAAAAAGGGGTGCAACACGAGGACTTCCCAGGAGGTCACCCATCCTAGTACTACTCTCGCCCAAGCACGCTTAACTGCGGAGTTGTGATGGGTTCCGGTGCTCTAGTGCTCGTATGATCGCACCCGTTTAACTTTGTTTTCCTTCCTCTTTATGCCTAATCCCCTCCCCTCCGCTCCATCGGCCGTCTCTTGCGGGCCCCACGCTATCTTGTTCTTCTCCCCGCCATCTTCGTTATTGTTGTTATTTCTTCTTCTTCTTCATAATAATAATAATAATAATAATAATATAATAATAATAATTATAGTTATAGTTATAATTATAATTATAATAATAGTAATAATAACAATAGTAGTAATAACCGAAAGACGGAGAAAAATAATTACGAGCAAGAAGAAGATGACTCTACTATACTGCCAAAATCGCAAAAAGGGGTGCAACACGAGGACTTCCCAGGAGGTCACCCATCCTAGTACTACTCTCGCCCAAGCAGCTTAACTGCGGAGTTCTGATGGGATCCGGTGCTCTAGTGCTGGTATGATCGCACCCGTTTAGCTTATGTTTTCCTTCCTCTTTATGCCTAATCCCCTCCCCTCCGCTCCATCGGCCGTCTCTTGCGGGCCCCACGCTCTCTTGTTCTTCTCCCCGCCATCTTCGTTATTATTGTTATTTCTTCTTCTTCTTCATAAAAATAATAATAATAATAATAATAATATAATAATAATAATAATAATTATAGTTATAGTTATAATTATAATAATAGTAATAATAACAATAGTAGTAATAACCGGAAGACGGAGAAAAATAATTACGAGCAAGAAGAAGATGACTATACTATACTGCCAAAATCGCAAAGAGGGGTGCAACACGAGGACTTCCCAGGAGGTCACCCATCCTAGTACTACTCTCGTCCAAGCACGCTTAACTACGGAGTACTGATGGGATCCGGTGCTCTAGTGCTGGTATGATCGCACCCGTTTAACTTATGTTTTCCTTCCTCTTTATGCCTAATCCCCTCCCCTCCGCTCCATCGACAGTCTCTTGCGGGCCCCACGCTCTTTTGTTCTTCTCCCCGCCATCTTCGTTATTATTGTTATTTCTTCTTCTTCTTCTTCTTCTTCATAATAATAATAATAATAATAATAATATTATAATAATTATTATTATTATTATTATTATAGTTATAGTTATAATTATAATTATAATAATAGTAATAATAACAATAGTAGTAATAACCGGAAGACGGAGAAAAATAATTACGAGCAAGAAGAAGATGACTCTACTATACTGCCAAAATCGCAAAAAGGGGTACAACACGAGGACTTCCCAGGAGGTCACCCATCCTAGTACTACTCTCGCCCAAACACGCTTAACAGCGGAGTTCTGATGGGATCCGGTGCTCTAGTGCTGGTATGATCGCACCCATTTAACTTATGTTTTCCTTCCTCTTTATGCCTAATCCCCTCCCCTCCGCTCCATCGGCCGTCTCTTGCGGGCCCCACGCTCTCTTGTTCTTCTCCCCGCCATCTTCGTTATTATTGTTATTTCTTCTTCTTCTTCTTCTTCATAATAATAATAATAATATTAATAATAATAATATTATAATAATAATAATTATTATTATTATTATAGTTATAGTTATAATTATAATTATAATAATAGTAATAATAACAATAGTAGTAATAACCGGAAGACGGAGAAAAATAATTACGAGCAAGAAGAAGATGACTCTACTATACTGCCAAAATCGCAAAAAGGGGTACAACACGAGGACTTCCCAGGAGGTCACCCATCCTAGTACTACTCCCGCCCAAGACGATTAACAGCGGAGTTCTGATGGGATCCGGTGCTCTAGTTCTGGTATGATCGCACCCATTTAACTTATGTTTTCCTTCCTCTTTATGCCTAATCCCCTCCCCTCCGCTCCATCGGCCGTCTCTTGCGGGCCCCACGCTCTCTTGTTCTTCTCCCCGCCATCTTCGTTATTATTGTTATTTCTTCTTCTTCTTCTTCTTCATAATAATAATATAATAATAATAATTATATTTATAGTTATAGTTATAGTTATAATTATAATAATAGTAATAATAACAATAGTAGTAATAACCGGAAGACGGAGAAAAATAATTACGAGCAAGAAGAAGATGACTCTACTATACTGCCAAAATCGCAAAAAGGGTGCAACACGAGGACTGGGGAGGTCACCCATCCTAGTACTACTCTTGCCCAAGCACGCTTAACTACGGAGTTCTAATGGGATCCGGTGCTCTAGTGCTGGTATGATCACACCCGTTTAACTTTTGTTTTCCTTCCTCTTTATGCCTAATCCCCTCCCCTCCGCTCCATCGGCCGTCTCTTGCGGGACCCACGCTCTCTTGTTCTTCTCCCCGCCATCTTCGTTATTATTGTTATTTCTTCTTCTTCTTCTTCATAATAATAATAATAATAATAATATAATAATAATAATAATAATAATTATAGTTATAGTTATGATTATAATTATAATAATAGTAATAATAACAATAGTAGTAATAACCGGAAGACGGAGAAAAATAATTACGAGCAAGAAGAAGATGACTCTACTATACTGCCAAAATCGCAAAAATGGGTGCAACACGAGGACTTCCCAGGAGGTCACCCATCCTAGTACTACTCTTGCCCAAGCACGCTTAACTGCGGAGTTCTAATGGGATCCGGTGCTCTAATGCTGGTATGATCGCACCCGTTTAACTTATGTTTTGCTTCCTCTTTATGCCTAATCCCCTCCCCTCCGCTCCATCGGCCGTCTCTTGTGGGCCCCACGCTCTCTTGTTCTTCTCCCTGCCATCTTCGTTATTATTGTTATTTCTTCTTCTTCTTCATAATAATAATAATAATAATAATAATAATTATAATATAATAATAATAATTATAGTTATATTTATAATTATAATAAAAGTAATAATTACAATAGTAGTAATAACCGGAAGACGGAGAAAAATAATTACGAGCAAGAAGAATATGACTCTACTATACTGCCAAAATCGCAAAAATGGGTGCAACACGAGGACTTCCCAGGAGGTCACCCATCCTAGTACTACTCTCGCCCAAGCACGCTTAACTGCGAAGTTCTGATGGGATCCGGTGCTCTAGTGCTGGTATGATCACACCCGTTTAACTTATGTTTTCCTTCCTCTTTATGCCTAATCCCCTCCCCGCCGCTCCATCGGCCGTCTCTTGCGGGCCCCACGCTCTCTTGTTCTTCTCCCCGCCATCTTCGTTATTATTGTTATTTCTTCTTCTTCTTCTTCTTCTTCATAATAATAATAATATAATAATAATAATAATAATTATTATTATTATTATTATAGTTATAATTATAATTATAATAATAGTAATAATAACAATAGTAGTAATAACCGGAAGACGGAGAAAAATAATTACGAGCAAGAAGAAGATGACTCTACTATACTGCCAAAATCGCAAAAAGGGTTGCAACACGATGACTTCCCAGAAGGTCACCCATCCTAGTACTACTCTCGCCCAAGCACGTTTAACTGCGGAGTTCTGATGGGATCCGGTGCTCTAGTGCTGGTAAGATCGCACCCGTTTAACTTATGTTTTCCTTCCTCTTTATGCCTAATCCCCTCCCCTCCGCTCCATCGACCGTCTCTTGCGGGCCCCACGCTCTCTTGTTCTTCTCCCCGCCATCTTCTTTATTTTTGTTATTTCTTCTTCTTCTTCTTCATAATAATAATAATAATATTATTATTATAATAATAATAATAATAATAATTATAGTTATAGTTATAATTATAATTATAATAATAGTAATAATAACAATAGTAGTAATAACCGGAAGACGGAGAAAAATAATTACGAGCAAGAAGAAGATGACTCTACTATACAGCCAAAATCGCAAAAAGGGGTGCAACACGAGGACTTTCCAGGAGGTCACCCATCCTAGTACTACTCTCGCCCAAGCAGGCTTAACTGCGGAGTTCTGATGGGATCCGGTGCTCTAGTGCTGGTATGATCGCACCCGTTTAACTTATATTTTCCTTCCTCTTTATGCCTAATCCCCTCCCCTCCGCTCCATCGGCCGTCACTTGCGGGCCCCACGCTCTCTTGTTCTTCTCCCCGCCATCTTCGTTATAATTGTTATTTCTTCTTCTTCTTCTTCTTCTTCTTCTTCTTCATAATAATAATAATAATAATAATAATATAATAATAATAATAATAATTATAGTTATAGTTATAATTATAATAATAGTAATAATAACAATAGTAGTAATAACCGGAAGACGGAGAAAAATATTTACGAGCAAGAAGAAGATGACTCTACTATACTGCCAAAATCGCAAAAAAGGGTGCAACACGAGAACTTCCCAGGAGGTCACCCATCCTAGTACTACTCTTGCCCAAGCACGCTAAATTGCGGAGTTGTGATGGGATCCGGTGCTCTAGTGCTGGTATGATCGCACCCGTTTAACTTTTGTTTTCCTTCCTCTTTATGCCTAATCCCCTCCCCTCCGCTCCATCGGCCGTCACTTGCGGGCCCCACGCTCTCTTGTTCTTCTCCCTGCCATCTTCGTTATTATTGTTATTTCTTCTTCTTCATAATAATAATAATAATAATAATATAATAATAATAATAATAATAATGATAATTATAGTTATAGTTATAGTTATAATTATAATTATAATAATAGTAATAATAACAATAGTAGTAATAACACGGAGAAAAATAATTACGAGCAAGAAGAAGATGACTCTACTATACTGCCAAAATCGCAAAAAGGGGTGAACACGAGGACTTCCCAGGAGGTCACCCATCCTAGTACTACTCTTGCCCAAGCACGCTTAACTACGGAGTTCTAATGGGATCCGGTGCTCTAGTGCTGGTATGATCGCACCCGTTTAACTTATGTTTTGCTTCCTCTTTATGCCTAATCCCCTCCCCTCCGCTCCATCGGCCGTCTCTTGTGGGCCCCACGCTCTCTTGTTCTTCTCCCCGCCATCTTCGTTATTATTGTTATTTCTTCTTCTTCATAATAATAATAATATAATTATTATTATAATAATAATAATTATAGTTATAATTATAATTATAATAATAGTAATAATAACAATCGTAATAATAACCGGAAGACGGAGAAAAATAATTACGAGCAAGAAGAAGATGACTCTAATATACTGCCAAAATCGCAAAAAGGGGTGCAACTCGAGGACTTCCTAGGAGGTCACCCATCCTAGTACTACTCTCGCCCAAGCACGCTTAACTGCGGAGTTCTGATGGGATCCGGTGCTCTAGTGCTGGTATGATCGCACCCATTTAACTTATGTTTTCCTTCCTCTTTATGCCTAATCCCCTCCCCTCCGCTCTATCGGCCGTCTCTTGCGGGCCCTACGCTCTCTTGTTCTTCTCCCCGCCATCTTCGTTATTATTGTTATTTCTTCTTCTTCTTCTTCTTCTTCTTCTTCATAATAATAATAATAATAATATAATAATAATAATAATAATAATTATAGTTATAGTTATAGTTATAATTATAATTATAATAATAGTAATAATAACAATAGTAGTAATAACCGGAAGACGGAGAAAAATAATTACGAGCAAGAAGAAGATGACTCTACTATACTGCCAAAATCGCAAAAAGGGGTGCAACACGAGGACTTCCCAGGAGGTCACCCATCCTAGTACTACTCTCGCCCAAGCACGCTTAACTGCGGAGTTCTGATGGGATCCGGTGCTCTAGTGCTCGTATGATCGCACCCGTTTAACTTTGTTTTCCTTCCTCTTTATGCCTAATCCCCTCCCCTCCGCTCCATCGGCCGTCTCTTGCGGGCCCCACGCTCTCTTGTTCTTCTCTCCGCCATCTTCGTTATTATTGTTATTTCTTCTTCTTCTTCATAATAATAATAATAATAATAATAATAATAATATAATAATAATTATAGTTATAGTTATAATTATAATTATAATAATAGTAATAATAACAATAGTAGTAATAACCGGAAGACGGAGAAAAATAATTACGAGCAAGAAGAAGATGACTCTACTATACTGCCAAAATCGCAAAAAGGGGTGCAACACGAGGACTTCCCAGGAGGTCACCCATCCTAGTACTACTCTCGCCCAAGCAGCTTAACTGCGGAGTTCTGATGGGATCCAGAGCTATAGTGCTGGTATGATCGCACCCGTTTAACTTATGTTTTCCTTCCTCTTTATGCCTAATCCCCTCCCCTCCGCTCCATCGGCCGTCTCTTGCGGGCCCCACACTCTCTTGTTCTTCTTCCCGCCATCTTCGTTATTATTGTTATTTCTTCTTCTTCTTCTTCATAAAAATAATAATAATAATATAATAATAATAATAATAATTATAGTTATAGTTATAATTATAATAATAGTAATAATAACAATAGTAGTAATAACCGGAAAACGGAGAAAAATAATTACGAGCAAGAAGAAGATGACTCTACTATACTGCCAAAATCGCAAAAAGGGGTGCAACACGAGGACTTCCCAGGAGGTCACCCATCCTAGTACTACTCTCGTCCAAGCACGCTTAACTACGGAGTACTGATGGGATCCGGTGCTCTTGTGCTGGTATGATCGCACCCGTTTAACTTATGTTTTCCTTCTTCTTTATGCCTAATCCCCTCCCCTCCGCTCCATCGGCCGTCTCTTGCGGGCCCCACGCTCTCTTGTTCTTCTCCCCGCCATCTTCGTTATTATTGTTATTTCTTCTTCTTCTTCTTCATAATAATAAGATAATAATAATAATTATAGTTATAGTTATAGTTATAGTTATAATTATAATTATAATAATAGTAATAATAACAAAAGTAGTAATAACCGGAAGACGGAGAAAAATAATTACGAGCAAGAAGAAGATGACTCTACTATACTGCCAAAATCGCAAAAAGGGGGGCAACACGAGAACTTCCCAAGAGGTCACCCATCCTAGTACTACTCTCGCCCAAGCTAGCTTAACTGCGAAGTTCTGATGAGATCTGGTGCTCTAGTGCTGGTTTGATCGCACCCGTTTAATTTATGTTTTCCTTCCTCTTTATGCCTAATCCCCTCCCCTCCGCTCCATCGGCCGTCTCTTGTGGGCCCCACGCTCTCTTGTTCTTCTCCCCGCCATCTTCGTTATTATTGTTATTTCTTCTTCTTCTTCATAATAATAATAATAATAATAATAATAATATAATAATAATAATAATTATAGTTATAATTATAATTATAATAATAGTAATAATAACAATAGTAGTAATAACCGGAAGACGGAGAAAAATAATTACGAGCAAGAAGAAGATGACTCTACTATACTGCCAAAATCGCAAAAAAGGGTGCAACACGAGGACTTCCCAGGAGGTCACCCATCCTAGTACTACTCTCGCCCAAGCTAGCTTAACTGCGAAGTTCTGATGAGATCCGGTGCTCTAGTGCTGGTTTGATCGCACCCGTTTAATTTATGTTTTCCTTCCTCTTTATGCCTAATCCCCTCCCCGCCCCTCCATCGGCCGTCTCTTGCGGGCCCCACGCTCTCTTGTTCTTCTCCCCGCCATCTTCGTTATTATTGTTATTTCTTCTTCTTCTTCTTCATAATAATAATAATAATAATAATAATTATTATTATTATTATTATTATAGTTATAATTATAATTATAATAATAGTAATAATAACAAAAGTAGTAATGACCGGAAGACGGAGAAATTACGAGCAAGAAGAAGATGACTCTACTATACTGCCAAAATCGCAAAAAGGGGTACAACACGATGACTTCCCAGGAGGTCACCCATCTTAGTACTACTCTCGCCCAAGTACGCTTAACTGCGAAGTTCTGATGGGATCCGGTGCTCTAGTGCTGGTATGATCGCACCCGTTTAACTTATATTTTCCTTCCTCTTTATGCCTAATCCCCTCCCCTCCGCTCCATCGGCCGTCTCTTGCGGGCCCCACGCTCTCTTGTTCTTCTCCCCGCCATCTTCGTTATTTTTGTTATTTCTTCTTCTTCTTCTTCTTCATAATAATAATAATAATAATATAATAATAATAATATAATAATAATTATTATTATAGTTATAGTTATAATTATAATTATAATAATAGTAATAATAACAATAGTAGTAATAACCGGAAGACGGAGAAAAATAATTACGAGCAAGAAGAAGATGACTCTACTATACAGCCAAAATCGCAAAAAGGGGTGCAACACGAGGACTTTCCAGGAGGTCACCCATCCTAGTACTACTCTCGCCCAAGCACGCTTAACTGCGGAGTTCTGATGGGATCCGGTGCTCTAGTGCTGGTATGATCATACCCGTTTAACTTATGTTTTACTTCCTCTTTATGCCTAATCCCCTCCCCTCCGCTCCATCGGCCGTCTCTTACGGGCCCCACGCTCTTTTGTTCTTCTCCCCGCCATCTTCGTTATTATTGTTATTTCTTCTTCTTCTTCTTCTTCATAATAATAATAATAATAATAATAATAATAATAATAATAATATAATAATCATAATTATTATAGTTATAGTTATAATTTTAATAATAGTAATAATAACAATAGTAGTAATAACCGGAAGACGGAGAAAAATAATTACGAGCAAGAAGAAGATGACTCTACTATACTGCCAAAATCGCAAAAAGGGGTGCAACACGAGGACTTCCCAGGAGGTCACCCATCCTAGTACTACTCTCGCCCAAGCAGCTTAACTGCGGAGTTCTGATGGGATCCGGAGCTCGAGTGCTGGTATGATCGCACCCGTTTAACTTATGTTTTCCTTCCTCTTTATGCCTAATCCCCTCCCCTCCGCTCCATCGGCCGTCTCTTGCGGGCCCCACGCTCTCTTGTTCTTCTCCCCGCCATCTTCGTTATTATTGTTATTTCTTCTTCTTCTTCTTCATAAAAATAATAATAATAATATAATAATAATAATTATTATTATAGTTATAGTTATAATTATAATAATAGTAATAATAACAATAGTAGTAATAACCGGAAGACGGAGAAAAATAATTACGAGCAAGAAGAAGATGACTCTACTATACTGCCAAAATCGCAAAAAGGGGTGCAACACGAGGACTTCCCAGGAGGTCACCCATCCTAGTACTACTCTCGTCCAAGCACGCTTAACTACGGAGTACTGATGGGATCCGGTGCTCTAGTGCTGGTATGATCGCACCCGTTTAACTTATGTTTTCCTTCCTCTTTATGCCTAATCCCCTCCCCTCCGCTCCATCGGCCGTCTCTTGCGGGCCCCACGCTCACTTGTTCTTCTCCCCGCCATCTTCGTTATTATTGTTATTTCTTCTTCTTCTTCTTCATAATAATAATATAATAATAATAATTATAGTTATAGTTATAGTTATAGTTATAATTATAATTATAATAATAGTAATAATAACAAAACTAGTAATAACCGGAAGACGGAGAAAAATAATTACGAGCAAGAAGAAGATGACTCTACTATACTGCTAAAATCACAAAAAGGGGGGCAACACGAGGACTTCCCAGGAGGTCACCCATCCTAGTACTACTCTTGCCCAAGCACGCTTAACTGCGGAGTTCTAATGGGATCCGGTGCTCTAGTGCTGGTATGATCGCACCCGTTTAACTTATGTTTTGCTTCCTCTTTATGCCTAATCCCCTCCCCTCCGCTCCATCGGCCGTCTCTTGTGGGCCCCACGCTCTCTTGTTCTTCTCCCCGCCATCTTCGTTATTATTGTTATTTCTTCTTCTTCTTCTTCATAATAATAATAATAATAAAAATAATAATAATATAATAATAATAATAATAATAATAATATAATAATAATAATAATTATAGTTATAATTATAATAATAGTAATAATAACAATAGTAGTAATAACCGGAAGACGGAGAAAAATAATTACGAGCAAGAAGAAGATGACTCTACTATACTGCCAAAATCGCAAAAAAGGGTGCAACATGAGGACTTCCCAGGAGGTCACCCATCCTAGTACTACTCTCGCCCAAGCTAGCTTAACTGCGAAGTTCTGATGGGATCCGGTGCACTAGTGCTGGTTTGATCGCACCCGTTTAATTTATGTTTTCCTTCCTCTTTATGCCTAATCCCCTCCCCGCCCCTCCATCGGCCGTCTCTTGCGGGCCCCACGCTCTCATGTTCTTCTCTCCGCCATCTTCGTTATTATTGTTATTTCTTCTTCTTCTTCTTCATAATAATAATAATAATAATAATATAATAATAATAATAATTATTATTATTATTATTATTATAGTTATAATTATAATTATAATAATAGTAATAATAACAAAAGTAGTAATGACCGGAAGACGGAGAAAAATAATTACGAGCAAGAAGAAGATGACTCTACTATACTGCCAAAATCGCAAAAAGGGGTACAACACGATGACTTCCCAGGAGGTCACCCATCCTAGTACTACTCTCGCCCAAGTACGCTTAACTGCGAAGTTCTGATGGGATCCGGTGCTCTAGTGCTGGTATGATCGCACCCGTTTAACTTATATTTTCCTTCCTCTTTATGCCTAATCCCCTCCCCTCCGCTCCATCGGCCGTCTCTTGCGGGCCCCACGCTCTCTTGTTCTTCTCCCCGCCATCTTCGTTATTTTTGTTATTTCTTCTTCTTCTTCTTCATAATAATAATAATAATATAATAATAATAATATAATAATTATTATTATTATAGTTATAGTTATAATTATAATTATAATAATAGTAATAATAACAATAGTAGTAATAACCGGAAGACGGAGAAAAATAATTACGAGCAAGAAGAAGATGACTCTAATATACAGCCAAAATCGCAAAAAGCGGTGCAACACGAGGACTTTCCAGGAGGTCACCCATCCTAGTACTACTCTCGCCCAAGCACGCTTAACTGCGGAGTTCTGATGGGATCCGGTGCTCTAGTGCTGGTATGATCATACCCGTTTAACTTATGTTTTCCTTCCTCTTTATGCCTAATCCCCTCCCCTCCGCTCCATCGGCCGTCTCTTACGGGCCCCACGCTCTCTTGTTCTTCTCCCCGCCATCTTCGTTATTATTGTTATTTCTTCTTCCTCTTCTTCTTCATAATAATAATAATAATAATAATAATAATAATAATAATAATATAATAATAATTATTATAGTTATAGTTATAATTTTAATAATAGTAATAATAACAATAGTAGTAATAACCGGAAGACGGAGAAAAATAATTACGAGCAAGAAGAAGATGACTCTACTATACTGCCAAAATCGCAAAAAGGGGTGCAACACGAGGACTTCCCAAGAGGTCACCCATCCTAGTACTACTCTCGCCCAAGCACGCTTAACTGCGGAGTTGTGATGGGATCCGGTGCTCTAGTGCTGGTATGATCACTCCCGTTTAACTTTTGTTTTCCTTCCTCTTTATGCCTAATCCCCTCCCCTCCGCTCCATCGGCCGTCACTTGCGGGCCCCACGCTCTCTTTTTCTTCTCCCCGCCATCTTCGTTATTATTGTTATTTCTTCTTCTTCTTCTTCATAATAATAATAATAATAATAATAATATAATAATAATAATTATTATTATTATAGTTATAGTTATAATTATAATAATAGTAATAATAACAATAGTAGTAATAACCGGAAGACGGAGAAAAATAATTACGAGCAAGAAGAAGATGACTCTACTATACTGCCAAAATCGCAAAAAGGGGTGCAACCCGAGGACTTCCCAGGAGGTCACCCATCCTAGTACTACTCTTGCCCAAGCACGCTTAACTGCGGAGTTCTAATGGGATCCGGTGCTCTAATGTTGGTATGATCGCACCCGTCTAACTTATGTTTTGCTTCCTCTTTATGCCTAATCCCCTCCCCTCCGCTCCATCGGCCGTCTCTTGTGGGCCCCACGCTCTCTTGTTCTTCTCCCCGCCATCTTCGTTATTATTGTTATTTCTTCTTCTTCTTCTTCATAATAATAATAATAATAATAATAATATAATAATAATAATTATAGTTATAATTATAATTATAATAATAGTAATAATTACAATAGTAGTAATAACCGGAAGACGGAGAAAAATAATTACGAGCAAGAAGAAGATGACTCTACTATACTGCCAAAATCGCAAAAAGGGGTGCAACACGAGGACTTCCCAGGAGGTCACCCATCCTAGTACTACTCTCGCCCAAGCACGCTTAACTGCGAAGTTCTGATGGGATCCGATGCTCTAGTGCTGGTAAGATCACACCCGTTTAACTTATGTTTTCCTTCCTCTTTATGCCTAATCCCCTCCCCGCCGCTCCATCGGCCGTCTCTTGCGGGCCCCACGCTCTCTTGTTCTTCTCCCCGCCATCTTCGTTATTATTGTTATTTCTTCCTCTTCTTCTTCATAATAATAATAATATAATAATAATAATAATAATTATTATTATTATTATAGTTATAATTATAATTATAATAATAGTAATAATAACAATAGTAGTAATAATCGGAAGACGGAGAAAAATAATTACGAGCAAGAAGAAGATGACTCTACTATACTGCCAAAATCGCAAAAAGGGGTGCAACACGATGACTTCCCAGAAGGTCACCCATCCTAGTACAACTCTCGCCCAAGCACGCTTAACTGCGGAGTTCTGATGGGATCCGGTGCTCTAGTGCTGGTATGATCGCACCCGTTTAACTTATGTTTTCCTTCCTCTTTATGCCTAATCCCCTCCCCTCCGCTCCATCGGCTGTCTCTTGCGGGCCCCACGCTCTCTTGTTCTTCTCCCCGCCATCTTCGTTATTTTTGTTATTTCTTCTTCTTCTTCTTCATAATAATAATAATAATATTATTATTATAATAATAATAATAATAATAATTATAGTTATAGTTATAATTATAATTATAATAATAGTAATAATAACAATAGTAGTAATAACCGGAAGACGGAGAAAAATAATTACGAGCAAGAAGAAGATGACTCTACTATACTGCCAAAATCGCAAAAAGGGGTGCAATACGAGGACTTTCCAGGAGATCACCCATCCTAGTACTACTCTCACCCAAGCACGCTTAACTGCGGAGTTCTGATGGGATCCGGTGCTCTAGTGCTGGTATGATCGCACCCGTTTAACTTATGTTTTCCTTTCTCTTTATGCCTAATCCCCTCCCCTCCGCTCCATCGGCCGTCTCTTGCGGGCCCCACGCTCTCTTGTTCTTCTCCCCGCCATCTTCGTTATTATTGTTATTTTTTCTTCTTCTTCTTCATAATAATAATAATAATAATAATAATAATAATTATAGTTATAATTATAATTATAATAATAGTAATAATAAAAATAGTAGTAATAACCGGAAGACGGAGAAAAATAATTACGAGCAAGAAGAAGATGACTCTACTATACTGCCAAAATCGCAAAAAGGGGTTCAACACGATGACTTCCCAGGAGGTCACCCATCCTAGTACTACTCTCGCCCAAGCACGCTTAACTGCGGGGTTCTGATGGGATCCGGTGCTCTAGTGCTAGTATGATCACACCCGTTTAACTTATGTTTTCCTTCCTCTTTATGCCAAATCCCCTCCACTCCGCTCCATCGGCCGTCTCTTGCGGGCCCCACGCTCTCTTGTTCTTCTCCCCGCCATCTTCGTTATTATTGTTATTTCTTCTTCTTCTTCTTCTTCTTCACAATAATAATAATAATAATATAATAATAATAATAATAATAATTATAGTCATAGTTATAGTTATAATTATAATTATAATAATAGTAATAATAACGATAGTAGTAATAACCGGAAGACGGAGAAAAATAATTACGAGCAAGAAGAAGATGACTCTACTATACTGCCAAAATCGAAAAAAGGGGTGCAACACGAGGACTTCCCAGGAGGTCACCCATCCTAGTACTACTCTCGCCCAAGCACGCTTAGCTGCGGAGTTCTGATCGGATCCGGTGCTCTAGTGCTGGTATGATCGCACCCATTTAACTTATGTTTTCCCTCCTCTTTATGACTAATCACCTCCCCTCCGCTCCATCGGCCGTCTCTTGCGGGCCCCATGCTCTCTTGTTCTTCTCCCCGCCATCTTCGTTATTATTGTTATTTCTTCTTCTTCTTCTTCTTCATAATAATAATAATAATAATAATATAATAATAATAATAATTATTATTATAGTTATGGTTATAGTTATAATTATAATTATAATAATAGTAATAACAACAATAGTAGTAATAACCGGAAGACGGAGAAAAATAATTACGAGCTAGAAGAAGATGACTCTACTATAATGCCAAAATCGCAAAAAGGGGTGCAACACGAGGACTTCCCAGGAGGTCACCCATCCTAGTACTACTCTCGCCCAGGCACGCTTAACTGCGAAGTTCTGATGGGATCCGGTGCTCTAGTGCTGGTATGATCGCACCCGTTTAACTTATGTTTTCCTTCCTCTTTATGCCTAATCCCCTCCCCTCCGCTCCATCGGCCATCTCTCGCGGGCCCCACGCTCTCTTGTTCTTCTCCCCGCCATCTTCGTTATTATTGTTATTTCTTCTTCTTCTTCTTCATAATAATAATAATAATAATATAATAATAATAATTATTATTATTATATTTATAGTTATAATTATAATTATAATAATAGTAATAATAACAATAGTAGTAATAACCGGAAGACGGAGAAAAATAATTAGGAGCAAGAAGAAGATGACTCTACTATACTGCCAAAATCGCAAAAAGGGGTGCAACACGAGGTCTTCCTAGGAGGTCACCCATCCTAGTACTACTCTCGCCCAAGCACGCTTAACTGCGGAGTTCTGATGGGATCCGGTGCTCTAGTGCTGGTATGATCGCACCCATTTAACTTATGTTTTCCATCCTCTTTATGCCTAATCCCCTCCCCTCCGCTCCATCGGCCGTCTCTTGCGGGCCCTACGCTCTCTTGTTCTTCTCCCCGCCATCTTCGTTATTATTGTTATTTCTTCTTCTTCTTCTTCTTCTTCTTCTTCTTCATAATAATAATAATAATAATAATAATATAATTATTATTATTATTATAGTTATAGTTATAGTTATAATTATAATTATAATAATAGTAATAATAACAATAGTAGTAATAACCGGAAGACGGAGAAAAATAATTACGAGCAAGAAGAAGATGACTCTACTATACTGCCAAAATCGCAAAAAGGGGTGCAACACGAGGACTTCCCAGGAGGTCACCCATCCTAGTACTACTCTCGCCCAAGCACGCTTAACTGCGGAGTTATGATGGGATCCGGTGCTCTAGTGCCCGTGTGATCGCACCCGTTTATCTTTGTTTTCCTTCCTCTTTATGCCTAATCCCCTCCCCTCCGCTCCATCGGCCGTCTCTTGCGGGCCCCACGCTCTCTTGTTCTTCTCTCCGCCATCTTCGTTATTATTGTTATTTCTTCTTCTTCTTCTTCTTCTTCATAATAATAATAATAATAATAATAATTATAGTTATAGTTATAATTATAATTATAATAATAGTAATAATAACAATAGTAGTAATAACCGGAAGACGGAGAAAAATAATTACGAGCAAGAAGAAGATGACTCTACTATACTGCCAAAATCGCAAAAAGGGGTGCAACACGAGGACTTCCCAGGAGGTCACCCATCCTAGTACAACTCTCGCCCAAGCAGCTTAACTGCGGAGTTCTGATGGGATCCGGTGCTCTAGTGCTGGTATGATCGCATCCGTTTAACTTATGTTTTCCTTCCTCTTTATGCCTAATCCCCTCCCCTCCGCTCCATCGGCCGTCTCTTGCGGGCCCCACGCTCTCTTGTTCTTCTCCCCGCCATCTTCGTTATTATTGTTATTTCTTCTTCTTCTTCTTCATAAAAATAATAATAATAATAATAATTATAGTTATAGTTATAATTATAATAATAGTAATAATAACAATAGTAGTAATAACCGGAAGACGGAGAAAAATAATTACGAGCAAGAAGAAGATGACTCTACTATACTGCCAAAATCGCAAAAAGGGGTGCAACACGAGGACTTCCCAGGAGGTCACCCATCCTAGTACTACTCTCGTCCAAGCACGCTTAACTACGGAGTACTGATGGGATCCGGTGCTCTAGTGCTGGTATGATCGCCCCCGTTTAACTTATGTTTTCCTTCCTCTTTATGCCTAATCCCCTCCCCTCCGCTCCATCTGCAGTCTCTTGCGGGCCCACGCTCTCTTGTTCTTCTCCCCGCCATCTTCGTTATTATTGTTATTTCTTCTTCTTCTTCTTCATAATAATAATAATAATAATAATAATAATAATATTATTATAATAATAATAATTATTATTATTATTATAATTATAGTTATAATTATAATTATAATTATAATAATAGTAATAATAACAATAGTAGTAATAACCGGAAGACGGAGAAAAATAATTACGAGCAAGAAGAAGATGACTCTACTATACTGCCAAAATCGCAAAAAGGGGTACAACACGAGGACTTCCCAGGAGGTCACCCATCCTAGTACTACTCTCGCCCAAGCACGCTTAATGGCGGAGTTCTGATGGGATCCGGTGCTCTAGTGCTGGTATGATCGCACCCATTTAACTTATGTTTTCCTTCCTCTTTATGCCTAATCCCCTCCCCTCCGCTCCATCGGCCGTCTCTTGCGGGCCCCACGCTCTCTTGTTCTTCTCCCCGCCATCTTTGTTATTATTGTTATTTCTTCTTCTTCTTCTTCTTCATAATAATAATATAATAATAATAATTATAGTTATAGTTATAGTTATAATTATAATAATAGTAATAATAACAATAGTAGTAATAACCGGAAGACGGAGAAAAATAATTACGAGCAAGAAGAAGATGACTCTACTATACTGCCAAAATCGCAAAAAGGGGTGCAACACGAGGACTTCCCAGGAGGTCACCCATCCTAGTACTACTCTCGCCCAAGCACGCTTAATAGCGGAGTTCTGATGGGATCCGGTGCTCTAGTGCTGGTATGATCGCACCCATTTAACTTATGTTTTCCTTCCTCTTTATGCCTAATCCCCTCCCCCTTCCGCTCCATCGGCCGTCTCTTGCGGGCCCCACGCTCTCTTGTTCTTCTCCCCGCCATCTTTGTTATTATTGTTATTCTTCTTCTTCTTCTTCTTCTTCATAATAATAATATAATAATAATAATTATAGTTATAGTTATAGTTATAATTATAATAATAGTAATAATAACAATAGTAGTATTAACCGGAAGACGGAGAAAAATAATTACGAGCAAGAAGAAGATGACTCTACTATACTGCCAAAATCGCAAAAAGGGGTGCAACACGAGGACTTCCCAGGAGGTCACCCATCCTAGTACTACTCTTGCCCAAGCACGCTTAACTGCGGAGTTCTAATGGGATCCGGTGCTCTAGTGCTGGTATGATCGCACCAGTTTAACTTATATTTTGCTTCCTCTTTATGCCTAATCCCCTCCCCTCCGCTCCATCGGCCGTCTCTTGTGGGCCCCACGCTCTCTTGTTCTTCTCCCCGCCATCTTCGTTATTATTGTTATTTCTTCTTCTACTTCATAATAATAATAATAATAATAATAATAATATAATAATAATAATTATAGTTATAATTATAATTATAATAATAGTAATAATAACAATAGTAGTAATAACCGGAAGACGGAGAAAAATAATTACGAGCAAGAAGAAGATGACTCTAATATACAGCCAAAATCGCAAAAAGCGGTGCAACACGAGGACTTCCCAGGAGGTTACCCATCCTAGTACTACTCTCGCCCAAGCACGCTTAACTGCGAAGTTCTGATGGGATCCGGTGCTCTAGTGCTGGTATGATCGCACCCGTTTAATTTATGTTTTCCTTCCTCTTTATGCCTAATCCCCTCCCCGCCGCTACATCGGCCGTCTCTTGCGGGCCCCACGTTCTCTTGTTCTTCTCCCCGCCATCTTCGTTATTATTGTTATTTCTTCTTCTTCTTCTTCATAATAATAATAATAATAATATAATAATAATAATAATAATTATTATTATTATTATAGTTATAATTATAATTATAATAATAGTAATAATAACAAAAGTAGTAATGACCGGAAGACGGAGAAAAATAATTACGAGCAAGAAGAAGATGACTCTACTATACTGCCAAAATCGCAAAAAGGGGTACAACACGATGACTTCCCAGGAGGTCACCCATCCTAGTACTACTCTCGCCCAAGCACGCTTAACTGCGGAGTTATGATGGGATCCGGTGCTCTAGTGCTGGTATGTTCGCACCCGTTTAACTTATGTTTTCCTTCCTCTTTATGCCTAATCCCCTCCCCACCGCTCCATCGGCCGTCTCTTGCGGGCCCCACGCTCTCTTGTTCTTCTCCCCGCCATCTTCGTTATTTTTGTTATTTCTTCTTCTTCTTCTTCATAATAATAATAATAATAATATAATAATAATAATAATAATAATAATAATAATAATAATAATTATTATTATTATTATAGTTATAATTATAATTATAATAATAGTAATAGTAATAATAACAATAGTAGTAATAACCGGAAGACGGAGAAAAATAATTACGAGCAAGAAGAAGATGACTCTACTATACAGCCAAAATCGCAAAAATGGGTGCAACACGAGGACTTTCCAGGAGGTCACCCATCCTAGTACTACTCTCGCCCAAGCACGCTTAACTGCGGAGTTCTGATGGAATCCGGTGCTCTAGTGTTGGTATGATCATACCCGTTTAACTTATGTTTTCCTTCCTCTTTATGCCTAATCCCCTCCTCTCCGCTCCATCGGCCGTCTCTTGCGGGCCCCACGCTCTCTTGTTCTTCTCCCCGCCATCTTCGTTATTATTGTTATTTCTTCTTTTTCTTCTTCTTCATAATAATAATAATAATAATAATAATAATAATATAATAATAATAATAATAATAATTATAGTTATAGTTATAATTATAATAATAGTAATAATAACAATAGTAGTAATAACCGGAAGACGGAGAAAAATAATTACGAGCAAGAAGAAGATGACTCTACTATACTGCCAAAATCGCAAAAAGGGGTGCAACACGAGGACTTCCCAGGAGGTCACCCATCCTAGTACTACTCTCGCCCAAGCACGCTTAACTGCGGAGTTCTGAGGGGATCCGGTGCTCTAGTGCTGGTATTATCGCACCCGTTTAACTTATGTTTTCCTTCCTCTTTATGCCTAATCCCCTCCCCTCCGCTCCATCGGCCGTCTCTTGCGGGCCCCACGCTCTCTTGTTCTTCTCCCCGCCATCTTCGTTATTTTTGTTATTTCTTCTTCTTCTTCTTCATAATAATAATAATAATAATATTATTATAATAATAATAATAATAATTATAGTTATAATTATAATTATAATAATAGTAATAATAGTAATAATAACAATAGTATTAATAACTGGAAGACGGAGAAAAATAATTACGAGCAAGAAGAAGATGACTCTAGTATACGGCCAAAATCGCAAAAAGGGGTGCAAAACGATGACTTCCCAGGAGGTCACCCATCCTAGTACTACTCTCGCCCAAGCACGCTTAACTGCGGAGTTCTGATGGGATCCGGTGCTCTAGTGCTGGTATGATCGCACCCGTTTAACTTATGTTTTCCTTCCTCTTTATGCCTAATCCCCTCCCCTCCGCTCCATCGGCCGTCTCTTGCGGGCCCCACGCTCTCTTGTTCTTCTCCCCGCCATCTTCGTTATTTTTGTTATTTCTTCTTCTTCTTCTTCTTCATAATAATAATAATAATAATATTATTATTATAATAATAATAATAATAATAATTATAGTTATAGTTATAATTATAATTATAGTAATTGTAATAATAACAATAGTAGTAATAACCGGAAGACGGAGAAAAATAATTACGAGCAAGAAGAAGATGACTCTACTATACTGCCAAAATCGCAAAAAGGGGTGCAACACGAGGACTTCCCAGGAGGTCACCCATCCTAGTACTACTCTCGCCCAAGTACGCTTAACTGCGGAGTTGTGATGGGATCCGGTGCTCTAGTGCTAGTATGATCGCACCCGTTTAACTTTTGTTTTCCTTCCTCTTTATGCCTAATCCCCTCCCCTCCGCTCCATCGGCCGTCTCTTGCGGGCCCCACGCTCTCTTGTTCTTCTCCCCGTCATCTTCGTTATTATTGTTATTTTTTCTTCTTCTTCTTCATAATAATAATAATAATATAATAATAATAATAATAATAATAATTATAGTTATAGTTATAGTTATAATTATAATAATAGGGGTGCAACACAAGGACTTCCCAGGAGGTCACCCATCCTAGTACTACTCTTGCCCAAGCACGCTTAACTGCGGAGTTCTAATAGGATCCGGTGCTCTAATGCTGGTATGATCGCACACTTTTAACTTATGTTTTGCTTCCTCTTTATGCCTAATCCCCTCCCCTCCGCTCCATCGGCCGTCTCTTGTGGGCCCCACGCTCTCTTGTTCTTCTCCCCGCCATCTTCGTTATTATTGTTATTTCTTCTTCTTCTTCTTCATAATAATAATAATAATAATAATATAATAATAATAATTATAGTTATAATTATAATTATAATAATAGTAATAATTACAATAGTAGTAATAACCGGAAGACGGAGAAAAATAATTACGAGCAAGAAGAAGATGACTCTACTATACTGCCAAAATCGCAAAAAGGGGTGCAACACGAGGACTTCCCAGGAGGTCACCCATCCTAGTACTACTCTCGCCCAAGCACGCTTAACTGCGAAGTTCTGATGGGATCCGGTGCTCTAGTGCTGGTATGATCGCACCCATTTAACTTATGTTTTCCTTCCTCTTTATGCCTAATCCCCTCCCCTCCGCTCCATCGGCCGTCTCTTGCGGGCCCCACGCTCTCTTGTTCTTCTCCCCGCCATCTTCGTTATTTTTGTTATTTCTTCTTCTTCTTCTTCATAATAATAATAATAATAATATTATAATAATAATAATAATAATAATAATAATTATAGTTATAGTTATAATTATAATTATAATAATAGTAATAATAACAATAGTAGTAATAACCGAAAGACGGAGAAAAATAATTATGAGCAAGAAGAAGATGACTCTACTATACTGCCAAAATCGCAAAAAGGAGTGCAATACGAGGACTTTCCAGGAGGTCACCCATCCTAGTACTACTCTCGCCCAAGCACGCTTAACTGCGGAGTTCTGATGGGATCCGGTGCTCTAGTGCTGGTATGATCGCACCCGTTTAACTTATGTTTTCCTTTCTCTTTATGCCTAATCCCCTCCCCTCCGCTCCATCGGCCGTCTCTTGCGGGCCCCACGCTCTCTTGTTCTTCTTCCCGTCATCTTCGTTATTATTGTTATTTCTTCTTCTTCTTCTTCTTCATAATAATAAAAATAATAATAATAATAATAATAATATAATAATAATAATAATTATAATTATAATTATAATTATAATTATAATAATAGTAATAATAACAATAGTAGTAATAACCGGAAGACGGAGAAAAATAATTATGAGCAAGAAGAAGATGACTCTACTATACTGCCAAAATCGCAAAAAGGGGTGCAACACGAGGACTTCCCAGGAGGTCACCCATCCTAGTACTACTCTTGCCCAAGCAAGCTTAACTGCGGAGTTCTAATGGGATCCGGTGCTCTAATGCTGGTATGATCGCACCCGTTTAACTTATGTTTTGCTTCCTCTTTATGCCTAATCCCCTCCCCTCCACTCCATCGGCCGTCTCTTGTGGGCCCCACGCTCTCTTGTTCTTCTCCCTGCCATCTTCGTTATTATTGTTATTTCTTCTTCTACATAATAATAATAATAATAATATAATAATAATAATTATAGTTATAATTATAATTATAATAATAGTAATAATTACAATAGTAGTAATAACCGGAAGACGGAGAAAAATAATTACGAGCAAGAAGAAGATGACTCTACTATACTGCCAAAATCGCAAAAAGGGGTGCAACACGAGGACTTCTCAGGAGGTCACCCATCCTAGTACTACTCTCGCCCAAGCACGCTTAACTGCGAAGTTCTGATGGGATCCGGTGCTCTAGTGCT